>CM017901.1:30700188-30808085 GCA_008369825.1 Triplophysa tibetana
TTGAAGAGGCGCATTACGATCAATTATGATTATTATAATCTAGAGGAATATCCTGTCATGCTGGAGGAAAAAGGCAGAACTAAGAGGGAAATTGGTATGTACACTAATCGCCATTGCCCTGCTGGACACGAACGAAAGATCACGGGAAAATTGCAAAACAGTGAAATGAAACGCAGGAGAACCAGAGCTCGTCCTCTTGATAAAAAAACGAAACATTGAGGTACGTTCAATATGTGTGTGTTTTCATATATGCATTTATTGCTCATCGTTGGCAACATGCCATGGAAAACCCTTTTCCCAGTGGGTGCAAGTAACTCCCATTTTGTTACCACTGGATTACATTATATAATATATTAAATCTAATACAGAGTAATTTCTAATATGCTTTTCACAATTTGCATTGTTGCTCTCTCTTTAAAACACATTTAGACGTAAAGCAATGTAGAAAAGGGAAAGAAAATGATCTAAAATACGAAATTGCATATGTTTATTATGTAGTTACATAGTTTTTCCTTAAAATGTGTATTAGCAATAGGCTACTTATTGTTAAAATATGTGTCGCTAATGCTTTCTTTATGCATTACAGAATCGGTCTAGAATCGGACTGCTCGGATTGTTGATGGATGAGAGATGGAGGATCCTGATCAAATCTTTGTTTTGACTTTTCTAAACAAAAGACGATGCTAAACATAGATATCGAAACCAGATGCCTCATTCAAGCTCTTCAGGCACGTAGTCGCGTCCGCCATATTGGAACGGTCCGCTGACGTCACTCACAGCTTGCTAGAATGCCACAAGACTGCGCAGCCATGGCTCCAATTCCCAAAATTGGACACCCTTTTGGTGTTGTCTTGTGTTCGTGTAGGAAATATAATGTTTGAGTTTACACAACAACAGATATACTTTCAAAATCATACACAGTCATTTTGCTCTTGAGTGTGAAAAATCTTTCATCACGAGCCTTACGTGCCAAGTCCACACAACAGAACTTAACATCCATAAATAAAATCATTTTAAGATTGACAGCTATGTAACAACATCCTTCCACTCCTAACCTGTGGATACATTAAACTGGAGCAACAGTTACAAAGTATCTCAATTCCACAGACCGTCTCGCACCGTTCCAATATGGCGGATGACCTACGTGTAGCGGCCCATAGAAACTGAAGCTAATGCGGTATCTAGTTTTGATTTCTATGATGCTGAACACCAGCGCTGACGTCAAGGAGCGCGAGACACGCGCATGCGCATCTGTTACACGATCTGCTGCTGTCAAGTGATCCGCCTGCTGACATGAATATAGCTTGTGTGTTTGTTACGGTGTTTGAATTTCAAGATGTGCTGTCACTTCTTAAACGTGTTGAACTGAAGAAACGTTGTGCTCTTATAAGAAAAACAAATCTTCTATTGTGGGAGATAAATCATAAATAAATGAGCATAATTATTTGTTGTGGTGTCATTACTATAAGAATCCAAAGACATTAATTCATTGATAAGTAGATGAAATAAAAACAGAAGCGTTTGGACTTTGTTGACATTATCTTTTGCCTTCATTTTAAAGTAGTTCACCTCCAAAATTAAAATTCAGCCATAAGCCATCATTTCAAACCTGTATGACTTTCTTTCTTCTGCAGAACGCAAAAGAAGATATTTTGAAAAATGTTGGTAACAAAACAGCACAGCCCACCCATTCACTTCTATTGTATGGACACAAAACCAATGCGAGCGAATGGAGGGCTGTTAACAACGTTCTTCAAATTATCTTCTTTTCTTCATAAGAAAGAAAGTCATACAGGTTTGAATTAATTACAATTTATAAGAATGTTAATTTCACTGTACTCCTGTAGATCTTGAGTATTTAAAACATTTAAATGTGTGGGTGCGGTCAATTGCATTTTAAAAGCACTATGATGTAATTTCTTTGGCTTTTTTATATTCGCAATACAGAAGGCCGTTGGAAATACATAAGCATATAAAAGTAATACGGTAAACATTTTCTAAGTAATTATTTATTTCAAAAAGCACAAACATTCACACTCCAGTTCACCTTCAGATGATTTAAAAACAATGAGATCAAGCAGACGTTGCTTTTGAATTCTGACTGTTGTGTTATATTCTGGGAATTTGCTACCTTCACAAACAAATGATGCCTTCTTGCTCATGCTGTAATGGAAAACAATCATACTCATATTAAACATCTGTACTACTGGTACTTCTGCATACCATAAAAACCTGAGTGGTCACATTCTGTCCTTCATTCATTCTGTCAGATTTCATGCACAGCGTGTATACAATCTCTGATAGATCTATAAATACATGTGGTCACAGATAAGATTTGCAAAGTGAAGCAAACAAGGCAGTATTTGATAAAACTTGTATGCATACGACATGTTTTTGCTCGTAATAAAAAGTGGCATGCATTATATTATTGTAAATTGTTGTTTATCTAAATAAGGTATTTTTAATATTATATTCGCTGATAAGTCCATCATATCTAGATCAGAACCCAATAATATGACGAGTCATAATAAAACAAGACTCAAGATGTGTTTTTACAATAGAATAGTTTCAACGTTGTTTCCACATGCTGTGTTTATAATATCTGGACTTCTTTAACAGTTCTAAGAGATGTTTTTTATTCAAGATCTTACAGTTATATTAAACATTTAAGTGAATTCAAATATCCTACATTACCTAAGAGAAACACAAAACCTCATTGTGTCCACTCATGGAATTACCATCGGTCAGTTTCAGTCCTATCATCTGGAGCGAATGTTGTAATGAACGGGGCTCAAATTCACAAATCTTTGCTCAAGACTCCATCAAATCAAATTAAACTTGATCCACATGTTTTTTGAATGTATGATTCTCATACTAGGGAAGTTATAAAAACCATACAAACACTCTTTAACTTTCATCAATAAAAGCTTTTCAACGGTTTATAAAAGTGCCGAAACAGTCTAGAGAAACTAACTAGAGAAAAAACTAGAGAAACTCTTTAGCAAAACTGCCAGACATGTTGCATATTTGCACAAAACAGTGCAGTCTTTTAAGATTCAACACCAAATGCATATAATCTGTGTAGGAATAAACGTGTTAACAAAATACACACATGTGAAAAATCTCATCTACGGCTAGAATGATTTCTTATCATGCAGTCCGTTATAAATATCCATGAATAATAAATGGCACATTTAACAGAGGGTTAACTCTTGGTGGCGCGAAGCTTCCGGCGGAAATACTCCGGCGCGGCTTCCTGCAGCCAATCTGCATCCACCAGGCACAGATCCCTCATGTAACAGCGGGACGTGTGCAGGAGCTCATTAAACACCACGTATGCTGGTTTGGCCTGGAACAGGACGGAGGACGGATGGATCGCCACGGCCTGCTGTGTGTCCAGAGCGACGTAACCGCCTTCCAGCTGCAGCTGCGCAGCGTTCATGAACAATCCGTGAGCGAGACAGCGACGGACATTCGCCAGGTCTGACTGAGACGATTCCAGCTTCATGTTCATCTGAAGGACGAGAGTCAAAAGTGCATGATCTGTAATTAATCACTTAATTATCGAAATATACATTTTTTACATTTTCTCGACATCAGACCAAGTTGATGTGTACCTTGATGCAGATATCTCTGAGCTGGCTTCGAACTTCAGACACGAGCCCCATGTTCCTACTGTTGACAAAGTTTTCTCGACACCACTCCTGTCACAAAGTATGAAAATGAACACATGTAAGGGATAATGTACAGGCAGCCGGTTGTTATGAGAGAAATAAGTCCCGACAGTATGATCACACAAAGGCCCGTTTTACATTTCGAGACTTTTCCGTGCACATATTCGCTATTTAAAATGTAGACATTTAAAGAGAGAAAGCGGCGCAGATCGCGTTCTACGCGCGGTTTTAGACACAAAATTAGCCAATTATTTTACTGCAACAGCCAGCTGTTTGTACATTCACCTGCTTATTACATTGCTTTTTGCCACATGAGAGAAAAACTGGAAATTAAATGAAAATTTAAAATATTTTATAAGCTCATTTTTACCGAATGCTGACCTTTCGTGAGGAAAAGCTGTTTACGTTCAAATGTCAAGAACAATTCAATTTATCAGAAAACCTGTCAAAATTATAAGATGCATCCGGGTTACCATGTGTTTTCAGTTTTAAAAGGTTGAGAATAAGAATTATGAACCAGCAAATCAGAGTGTTTGAGAGAGAGGGCTGCGTCAACTCCGTTGAGTCCAATGGAACGTTTTTCACAGCAATGGCGGTTCATGGAGGCTCTCAATAGTTCCCGGAAGTTACTAGTAAAGCATGGAGCTGTTACTTAACCAACTGAGGTAAACTTCTTACCGATTTAAAGACGAAAGCCAGTTAATGAATAAAAAAATGAAAGAAATAAAGCATTTATTGAGAAAACTTCTGAAGGCTCCATGAATCACGTGACGCTACAGCGTTTTGACTTCTGTTGGCAGAACTCTCTCTCTCAGTGGCAAGCATTCCAACGAGTCATATAATAAGATAAGACTATACAGTTCCATTTTCTTATAAGGCAAGTATACATTAAATAAATGCAAGAATAAAAGACAATTTACCGTTGGCATATTATAAATAAACAGTTCACAACATGGCCTGTACCTTGTTGCCGCTGACTTTCTTGAAAGCCCTGTAGATGGTGAGAAGAGTCATGTGGTCACCCTCACTGGAGATGAATTTCTTGCGCACGGTGAGGACGTCATCCCTGCGAGCAGGCGGATTGTAAAGAACCGAGTCCACAGAGAGCAGAGAGATGATGGTCAGAATCTCTTCAGTGCAGCTGAAGTCAGGCGAGATCAGGAGCGTCTACACTTACACACAAGAGCACAAATCAAACCTTTATTATCGATGATTGAGTCACAAAAGTATGCATAAAGAAAAAAAACATTTCTGCTCAATAAAATGTATGCTTGAAGAAGTGTGACCGTGTATAAGTATAACACATTGTGTAAGCTTTTCTGAACTGATCTGATTCGCACACCTGCATGAATCTCTTCTAGGTGTGAGAGTTGTGCGCTGTAATTGGTTTTATAAATAAAGAAATGTTTCTTACTTTAGAGAAGCGGGGCTCTAGAGGGAAGGAGGCCATTTTTTTGCCCAGAGGGGTTAATAACACCTGCTCATCTTTTCTGTCAACGGCCCCCAGGATGCTGAGCTGCTCCACTGCCGTCCGCATCGATTCTACCCCAAAACAAACACGCGGATGTGTGATTTAAGACTTATTACATGGGTTGTTGAAATGCTTTATACTGATTGGGCAGTAGAGACATTTGCAGGTTCGTTATTTCCAGATAAGAACCTCTCAAAACTAATAATAACTGGTAACCCGCATGCAGCCAATCATTTTGACAAATTTTTTGAAAATTGAAATATAAATATGTCTTTTAAAACACATTTGACATTATAATTAACAAACGATTAAAGCAATTTGCCTGTTCGTGACAATTGAACGCCGTTTCTTACCTTTAAACAGAAAGTAAACGGCTTTTCCTAACGGAAGGTCGGCTTCCGTTAAAAATATTTCAAACACACATTTACAATAGTGTGATACAAGATGACCTGATCACACTGTCAGGGCTTATTTCTGCGATAACAACCGGCTGCATGTACATTATACCTTATGTAATAATAATGCACTTAAAGAGCCATGAAACACTAATCAACATTTATTATGATGTAAACAAAGCTGGTGGTGTTGCACATTGTAGAAAACAATGTTAGCAACTGTACGTTATTAGAAAACTACTTAACTTCTAGCTTTTTTGTGCTAATTTTGCCTTCGGATGCGGGTTTAAAATCCTCATCTAGCCAACGGCGAAGGATGTGACGTGGCGATGAACTTCATAACTTCGATGAGGCGTTTGTGTCTATTATTCATGAGACTGTGTTTTCTTTACCAATGAGAAGACATTTCTCCTAATTATTCATGAGAGTGGCTTGTGATTGGAGCGCCCGTGTCCCATGGCGGAAACTTCGCAGGTTTTTAACGGCTCACAGCGTTCACGCCCTTTTTAATTGCTTTTTTCAAAAACGACATTGAGGTAGAATGTAGCTGAAAGGAGAGGTTTCGTGACACTTTAAATACAACTTTAAATAATTCCATATTAACATCTTGACTATATCTTCAAGAAAAGTGAATACTCTGTAAATAATAGAAACTATTTTTATAAAGTGATCTTCCTGGGCATGGAAACTAAAGTTAAAAATACAGAAAAACGAAAGATAAAAGATATTTGGAAGAATGCTTCGAAAGTTCTTGGCCACCATTGATTACCATACTGGGAAAAATTACTTTATAATTTTTTGTTCTGTTGAAAGATATTTTGAAGAATGTAGGACAGCAAACAGTTTTGGAGCACTTTTGACAACCGTTGTCATTATACTACTATTATACATTTTTGGGTGTACTACACGTCGGGCTGTGCATTAGTCAAACTTACCTGGTGATGGCTTAGACATGAAGTCAAAATTCATGACATCAGGAACTCCTAAAGCCAAAAGTTGCAGTACGACACTGGCCAAATTGCACCTGCGATCAAACACAAATCAGAGTATCAGATGTGCTTTAAGCTTCACAGATCATCTGTGGGTTGCACAAGTCCTCCAGTACCTCTGTATCTCAGGCACGGTCATGTTTGCAAAGCGGTCAAACTCCTCTTCAGTGTAAAGGCGGTAACAGGACCCAGCGTCCTCTCTGCCGGCGCGACCAGCGCGCTGCCACGCCTGCGCTTTGGACACCCGCTGCACGGCCAGGACCTCCAGACCGCTGTCTGGGATACACAAACATCACATTGCATCACATCTAAACAAATATCGAGAACACAGTGTAAAGCTCTGAGAGTTTTACCTGGATTGAAGCGCTTGGCTTTCACCATCCCAGTGTCAATGATGTATTTGATCCCAGAGATGGTGATGGAGGTCTCTGCTATGTTTGTTGACAGAATAACTTTTCTTGAACCCTAGAATGTACAAAAAAGCAGGCAAATTAAAGGGACAGTACATTCACTTTTTGCTTTAAAACTGCATCACGTGTGTTATCACGTCCGTTGAAGAAATGTCTGTAGTGACCTTCGGAGCGGGCTGAAAGACCCTGAACTGTTGAGCTTGAGGGAGAGAAGCATAGAGAGGAATGACTGTCATCGGTCCGCATGTATCAGGCAGGTGTTTGGCGATGTCTCGACAGGTGCGTGCCAGCGCTTCGATCTCCTCCTGCCCCGTCAGAAACACCAGGATGTCATGGGAAGGCGGAGCTTCCTATAATAAAAACCCAAATACACAAAAATTTACTCTAGATTTCCAGTCTCTTTTATAATGCTGGTTTCCACATTCCCATTAGTCCAACAATAAATTGAAATTGTGAAATAAAATCGTGTTTCTCAAATCAGAGAATGCGTTAGAATGGACGGACCTGATGAATCTGAAAAACAGACACCAGCGCTGCTTGCAGATAGTCGGACTGAGGTTGTTTGGTGTAGAAGATCTGAATGGGATGCTGTCTGCCCTCCAGATACAGTACAGGTGATTTATTGAAGTACTGAGAGAACAGGTCCACATCCATGGTGGCTGACATCACTAAAACCTAAAGACAGTTAATTTGTTCCAGTTAAGGAATCACGCTGAAGAGAGTTGCAAAGCAGCCAATGAAAATGCAGCATCAGCACCACATGAAACATTGTTGTTATCACATGATACAAAAGGTCTAAGATATAGAAAATGAAACATATAAAAGAAAAGAAAATGAACGCCGGATCATATCAGTGAAAATGCAGAAAATATACTGTATATACCATTCTGTTTTTTGTATTCAACATATTTCTTTTGAGCAAAGATTTACAAAAATTGAAAACATGTAACACATACTCTATAATGCTAAAATAAGACAAAACAAAAGAGAGCAATGTAAAGGAATATCTTCCAAACGCTGCAATACCAAATAGCAAAGAGTTTACTAAAGTTAACATCTACAATAAATCATTTTGTGCGCTCAAGAAAAAAACTCAGATTCAAACCTTCATAGGTACTTTGTTCTGCTCCGCACGTTTGCGCTGGGCACTTTTCACCACACCGAACAGAACGTCCGTGTGCACGGTCCGCTCGTGAGCCTCATCCAGAATCACCACAGTATACCGCAGTAATAATGGATCACCTATAGCTTCTCTTAACAACATCCCATCTGTCATAAACTTCAGCTTGGTCTCAGACGACGTGACATCTTCGAACCTCACTGTGTAGCCCACCTGAGAAATAACATTAATATAAACATAAAAAGCTTGAATAAGGTATTACACAATTCATGGATTTGAAAACAGTGAAAGAGAAACATATATTTATTTTGTAAAGAGAAAACACACCATTTTCCCCAGCTGAACTTTCTTTTCTTCTGCCACTCGACCAGAAAGAGAGATGGCAGCCACCCGGCGGGGTTGTGTTACTGCAATGATTCCCTGTCGTCCGATGCCAGCCTCAAACAGATACTGCGGAATCTGTGTGGTTTTACCTGACCCGGTCTCACCTGAAGCAGAAAACACTGTTTATAGTGGTGCCTAATAAGACAAGCATCTCTGTGACTCACAGCTCTGTCTGAGGCTTTGGAGTAATTTAGACCAGGGCATATTATGTAGCTCCGCCCACTTTATAATAGCCAATAGCATTTAATTAATCTCACAGCTTGGAATCTGACAAGGGTGCTTAAAGTACCCGTGAACCGGAAGTTGCGATTGTTTTTACTTCCGCATTCGGACATTTTTCGAGTGAAAAGGAATTTCATAGGAATAAACGAGTGGGCGTGACTTGCGTTTTTCAGTGCGAATTGATTGGACGTGTAAAAACAGCTGTTGCACTTTGAATGAAACTGACAGCAGATTGACAGTTGAAGGGGAGGAGCTAACGGATGCTCCGGCCAAGCAGTCTAATTAAGATGGATAGTCATTTCAGAGCGGAAGTACAGATTTTAACTGAATGACCCACATTGATAAACTATTTACTATAAACGTTGCAATATTTCATGAAAAAATAAGAATTGTCATTTTTATTTCACTAGGACTTTAAGTGCAGAATGATGTCATAAAAACAATGATCTATATTTGCAGAAATAAAGGACTGCTTGTCTCGCCTAAACGTGATTTTTTTCAATAGTTTGGAGCACACGAAATTCTCGAGATTAACATATTCATCTTTAAGCCATAAAACTTGATTTCATAGAAACTTGAAGAACAGTTACACAGCCACATCACAAACATCTTGACAGCTGTGTAAAGCAATCTGACATTGAAATGATGTTTGTGGTATTGACAAAAATCCAGGTGCATTTAAAAACACATTAATGAAACGTTACTTTAATTAACAAAGAAAAGTCATAGTATTGCCATCGTGCAAGTGAAAAACAGCCGAATAATACTTTATGAGCTCCATCAACTGAGATATCGCACACAGATGTATTGTCATAAGTCCTACCTATTATCACGGCACTATGCAGCTGTCGGAGTTGATTGATCAGTTGTGATTTCGCCTGGTATATGGGCAGCTGTCTTCTCTGCGCGTCCACGCTGATCGGCGCATGACCAGCTCGGGGCAGAAGCATGCCGGGCTTCTTGTCGAGGCGGAAAAAGGGAGACCCCGGCTTGAATCTCTTGGCCGGAGGAGGATCGGGTTCTTGGGGCATGATCCGCAGAAAACGCGCAGCGGTGTGCACTCGTCTCGCTCACTTTGAAGAGCCGATAGCGTCCATGAGAACATACGGCGGAGGAGACTCGCGCTGCGGGTGTTTACATCACCTCGACCACGTGGCTTAGAAACTCGGACGCATGTTGATGACGTCACTGGTGAAAAATACTCAAATGTGCAAAACCGCTACGTTTTTATATATATGTTTGCCTTCATTTACGTGGGTGGATCATTAATAATAATAATACTGCCAATCCAAATGATTTCAATTTATATATTTTTTTTATTCCGGATATTTAAAAAAGAAAAATTCAAGCTGCGCGTTTTCTCGTTTAGTTGCTCCATATATGATATGGTTAAATTAACTTTAGGCCAAATTGCATTACTCTTAGAATAATTATGAACAAACGCGAGTGTTTTACACTGTAGTTTAACTCAACGCCTCAATTTTAAATATTAAAGAATTAAATAAAACAATAGAATAAAATATGAATGTACTAGATATAATTAAATAGAACATTTTCTATAAAAACTTGAATAAAATATATAAGAAAAAAATTATGATATATACAATTAATTTACAAAAAATACTTTTACAACTTACCTACGTTAGCTCCACAGTAAACGACTGGGGTTTTGACCAATCAGCGCACAGACACGCCTCTTCAGCGCTATTCTGATTGGATGTTCGCCTGGTATAAGGATTTGCCGGTCGCGCTATCGCTCTCTTCTTTCACGCGTCCTTGCTGCGAGGTGAGACCTTTGACAGCTCTGCGTTGTATTGACACTATTTAGGGTCTAGTAAATGTGTCCATACGGTTATATAGCGTACATAGCGTATGTAAAGTCATTAGCAGAAATCGCTTCCAAAGCATTACGAAAAGTAATTGTCGTTTTAAACCGAGTAGCTTCATTTTACAGTTAGCACGTTAGCATAGCAGTTGTTCCTCGCCATGTGTTGAACAGGAAGAAATGAGAACGCCTGTTAACTGGGTGTTTTATTCGCAGTTTGAGATCAAAAGTTTCTGTTATATATTGGAATGCCGCTGGTTTACAAAAAAATCAATGCCTGTTATAACTATGAAAGAAGTTTAAGGAAAGAATTCAAGCCTGAACCGCAAGGCCCGTCTTAACCATAACGTCACTACAATACGTATTGCTATAATATAGTCGCAAATATACACATTGAAGATTGGTAAGAGAATGTGTTAAATACGATGCAGATTGACGTTAAATGTACTAAATCAGACTTTGTCGGATTGTGATTTGAAACTTGTTTAATATTTGTGAGAAATAAAACGATACACATGTACGATGTACAGTACTTTTTTTACCAAAAAATTAACGTAACGTCTAATTTAAATGTGTAATTTCTGCAGATTATCAACCTTGTCTTTAAACCGGCTTTTCACCGATCCTTGGAAGCACTGCCAAGATGCCCAGGGAAGACAGGACCACGTGGAAGTCCAACTATTTTATAAAAATCATCGTAAGTCCTTTTCACTTGTCGTTTTTTACACAAGTGCAGGTAAATCTACTGATCAGTTATGTCATTACTGATTGGTCGTTCCCCCTGCGCAAATAAACTTGTTTCCTGCTGTGCTTGTGAGTTTGTTGAAGTAGCTCACAGGGACGATTGGTCTCATACAAATTCTGAATCGGCTAGACCTTAATTATGACCAGCATCAAGTTGTTTCTTTGTTTGTCTTTCCTGTGTGTGTGTGTGTATAGCAACTGCTGGATGACTTTCCCAAATGCTTCATCGTGGGTGCAGACAATGTCGGCTCCAAGCAGATGCAGGCGATCCGTCTGTCCTTGAGGGGCAAGGCTGTCGTGCTTATGGGCAAGAACACCATGATGCGCAAGGCCATCCGTGGCCATCTGGAGAACAACCCGGCTTTGGAGAGGTGTCTATTGCTGCGCTGAAAATGTATTCAAGAGATTAAATGGTTAACTCAAATCACTCGATAGAGAAATTGCATTATATCATGTTGCAGTTAAACTGTTAGTCACAGTAAATGTAATATAAATCTGATCAAGGCATTGAAATGCAGGATAAGTTACTGGCCAGCTGTTGTAGTGCCGGTCCGTCGTTCCCCCTGCACAAATAAACTTGTTCCCTGCTGTGCCTGTGAGTTTGTTACCTGTAACTCACAGGGACGATTGGGCCCATACATTCTGTATTCGCTAAAGTGTAACTGAACCTAATGTGGACATTTTGTTAATCAAGTAATGTTAATTTTGTAACAAGTTGCTTCAAAGTTGAAATTATTTGAGTGAGGTTTCATTTTTGTATGTGAACATCAGATTTATTTTCTTCCTGTAGACTGCTTCCCCACATCCGTGGTAATGTTGGCTTTGTTTTCACAAAGGAAGATCTGCCGGAGATCAGGGATCTGCTGTTGGCAAACAAAGTGAGTTTATACTTTTGATTTCTCAAATGAAAGCATGTTTGTTAAAATGCTAACAAACTCGTATTCCCTTAGGTGCCAGCTGCTGCCCGTGCAGGTGCCATTGCCCCGTGTGGAGTAACTGTGCCAGCCCAGAACACCGGGCTCGGTCCTGAGAAGACCTCCTTCTTCCAGGCTCTGGGTATCACCACAAAGATCTCCAGAGGAACCATTGAAATCATGGTGAGGGGAATTTTCATGAGAATTATTGTTTGTTTTTGTTACGAGCAGGTTAAGTTACAGATCAGCTGTGTCTGCTGGTTTGTCGTTCCCCCTGCTGAAATAAAACTGTTTTGTACTGTACCTGTCTGTCTTTACCCTAGACTTACAGAGACGTTACGACTCAGACATTTTAATACATTGTGACGTTATGTCCTTCATCAGTTCGTTACTTATTTTAAATATTAACAACTACATGACTGCCCCGAATTCTTTTTTGGGTGTGGATAATCTGCCATTGTGAAATTCTTTGTTACATTTTAACCTTCTGTAGTCTCGTTTCTTTAGAATTTAAAGGAGAAAATTAAACTCCTCAATCCCATTTGAGTTTAGATGTAACGCTTTCAAAATGGTCTTTATGTTAATGTTCTTTTATTTGCTTGCAGAGCGATGTCCAGCTGATCAGAACTGGAGATAAGGTGGGCGCCAGTGAGGCCACGCTGCTCAACATGCTGAACATCTCGCCCTTCTCTTACGGGCTGATCATCCAGCAGGTGTATGATAATGGCAGTGTGTACAGCCCAGAGGTGCTGGACATCACTGAAGAAGCCCTGCACATGAGATTCCTGGAGGTGAGTCTTATCAACCTAATGCTCTGCACTGCTTTTTTTTTTAAACCTTAATGTTAATTTAAAGAAATATATATATTATATTTGGTGTTACTGGTGCATGGATCAGGTTAAGTATTTTTTAGAGAGAAATTTTAATTTCAAAACACTGATGCATTTCTTGTTATCGCAAATAATCTGGAGTTTGTCAAGGCTCAAAACGGTGTGAACGTTGTTCAGTCAGTTTAATCCTTCTTCCCCTTTCAGGGTGTGAGGAACATCGCTAGCGTCTGTCTACAGATCGGCTACCCCACCCTCGCCTCCATCCCTCACTCCATTATTAATGGATACAAGAAGGTCCTGGCTGTTGCTGTGGAGACTGACTACTCCTTCCCCTTGGCCGAAAAGGTAAAACTCCAATTCCATTTGTTGTCTTTGAGTCTCTGCAGGACAGGTTACAAAACGGCTGCTCCGTGTCGTTCTGACATATGCCCTGCACATAGTAACCTGTTTCTTAAATCCCCTGTCTGCCCACACCCCGGCAAACAGGGACGCTTAGTTTCAGACAGTCCTAACAAAAATATTCTCTATGTATTGCAACTTTGTCGAACCTTAACACAATTTGATGACGTGTCGTGCGCTCTGTAGGTGAAGGCATTCCTGGCTGACCCCAGCGCTTTCGCTGTGGCAGCTCCTGTAGCCTCAGCCGCGGTGGAGAAAGCTGCAGCTCCTGCTGCCAAAGTGGAGGCGCCTAAAGAGGAGTCTGAGGAGTCCGACCAAGACATGGGCTTCGGTCTGTTCGATTAAACTGTCAGATGGATGTTTAGTCTGCAAGTTAACCAATAAAACATCTTGGATAAACCAATATTGTGACAGAATTAATTTGGGTTTTGCCCAATTTTTTTTAGTTTTTTGTGTTTGGTGTATAAAAACAATATTATAAGAAAAAAAATTTAACTGAAATGTCAATGAGCATGTGTAAATTGGCTGAGCATCCCTGAATTAAGCTGTACAAAGGACCTGCAAACTCGTTTTGCTCATTCTTGAATATATTCGTTACTAGCTTGAAGTATACAGCAATTTATTCATAAATTTACTCTTGAAATTTGACACTGGGTATATACAACTACAAAAATACTTCCATGGATTTAATTAGTTTACTAAATAACTTCAGGACGGATCATCACAGAAAATGATCCGTAGCTTGGATTCTGGTCATAATCTAGTAACAAAATACTAACTTTAATTTAGTTTTGAAGTGAATGTGACTGCAAGTATGTAAATTGTACATACTGAGTAATTTCTCCGTTGTGCTCCGGGAAAGAAACTTAAAGTAGTCATATGACTGCTAAAACTGATATAATCCTTTATTTGAAATGTAATGTGTATACACGATTTAAGGTTAAAAACCTTGTTTTTTCCAAATACCTTGTATGTATCTCCTCTGAAACGCGCTGATTATTTTTACATTTACATTTAGTCATTTGGCAGACGCTTTTATCCAAAGCGACTTGCATTGCTTTATCCTATACATTTTACATTGGCATTTGCAATACCCTGGGACCGAACCCACAACCTTTGTTAACGCAATGCTCTTACCACTGAGCTACAGGAAAGCAGTTTTTTAAATGGCTCATTGCTCTGAAAAACAAGATGTGCTTTGATTGGCCAGTTAACCAGTGCGTAGTGATTGGTGGAACACTGCAAGCATGTGAGGGAAATGTAACACCTCTTACCATATTTGGATCAGCAGGTTCCAAAGCAATTGCACTGACATGTTCACCAACCTTACTTGTGTATACATTTGGCAGGTCTGTACAGTTATGGTCTATCATGACTCTCACATCGTCCATGTGATGGTGTACAGCGCCATCTAGTGGTGTAGCTCATGATGTGCTGCAGTAACGTGACTGAATCTGAATCTTTCTTCGGTGACTGCAGTTTGTTATACTGAACCTTAATATTCCTCAAAGTGCTACAAATATTAAACCAATTAAAGACATTTTTAGTTGGTAAGTTTTTTTTAACAACTTTTTACAGACACTGAAACTATGTCAGAAATATACAAAACATTTAAATGGAGCCGTAAGAGGGGCATTGAAATCTTTCAGCAATGTCTCAGTGCTAGTTCCCTTACAAAAGGAAATATATTTCAGAATATATGAATGATCAATATGTGAAATGACATAATGGTAAATTATAAAGAACACGCAGAATATATATTTTTAAATATATCACAATCTATACACAGGGAATTGCCGCTTTCATATTGAAAATATGTGCAATATATTTATATATCACAATATAGCCTATGTAATTGTATATTCAGTAATACTCTTTGTAATGTATAGATGTTCAGACTGGAAACGCAAGCTTCTGATGCATAGTTGCACCAGAGATACTCGTATTATAGAGATGTGAGGGTCTGTAACCCTTCAATTGGAGAACCCATAACAGCTAACAAAACCCATTGACATCCAATCAAAAACTAGCATCTGGTCTCCTTTCCTGCGTTCCGCTTGTCGCTCCATGATCAATCCCTCATGACACCGGTTCAAGTCGGACACAATTTCTAACCGGACAGGTGTTGTAAACAATTTCGATTCCCTTAATTCTGATTAAGGGGGTTCATTTACTTAGGATGCTTCTTTGCGATTTGTCTCTATCTCTAAAGCCCGCCCCCACACCTAATCCTAACCCTAACTTTACCTTCGTCGGGGAAAACAGGGGAGTCAGAATCTGACGGGGAGTCAGATTTTGATAAGACACTACTTCAAATCATCCGCCGATCAGTATTTGCAGCGCCGCATGAAGTTGTACAAACTTTTGTCTGGCTCTGGCAGGTGACCTGAGGCTGCTCTAAAATACACACGTATCTAAATTAAAGTGCTGTGTAACTGGTTCTTTAATATGGAATTATAAACAGATACATTGAAAGACTAAAGATGCTCAAGAATGATGCAGTGAAAGCATCTACCACCAGGTGATTATTTATCATCACAGATCATGTAAAACTCATCTCATAAAGTTTGTCTGTTGCTATGTTCCCATCAAAATTGTAGTAAAGCATGAAACACTTGCAAATAAAGCACTGTTTGCATCCAGTGAATCAAAAAGAACAAAATCACAACTTTCTGACCAATTCGTGGCAAAAATTACTAAGAAAAAAAATCACTCGCATGACTTTCAATGCACATTGAGGAATTGATTGAGTAAATGTGTTTCCAGTGTAGTTTATTCACAAATCTTCTTAACGGATAAAAACATTTTTAGCATATTTTAAGAACAGATATGCATCTTGGTGTTTACATTCAGAGTTTTTTTTTCAATATCTCAAAAAATGCACATAAAACAGATGGACACAAGGCTTTAATGGTGTTTCTGTCTGATGGTGTTTGTTTGTCTCCGATTACCTTTCTTTTAGAAATGGGCTTGATTTACCCTGCTTTCTCAGGATTGACAAACCTTTTGTGGCGAAACGTGTCTTAAAAGTGTTTAATGTCATGATGGTGTTTGTTGCATCTGCTATGATTTCAGATGAGATCATTCTGGTTGAGGTTGTGATACTCTAGTCTGATGGTCCTGATGTGAGATACGCTCAAAGATAAAAATGCTGAACTGCAGACTAAATAGAAACATTCTCACACACGGTAACGGTTTTGTTTCCAGGTTTAGAGTCTGGTAGGAAATCAGTTTGCTTTTGTCTTTAAGAAAGTAGTGCATGGCATAGGTATTGCTACATCATTTTAGGCATTGGCACTTTTTTTTACATCCAAACTTTACAGCGGGTGTGATTTACAGTCTCATATTGAAGATTAAAAATAGTAAATAATCTGAATCTTTTTAATAAAAACGAGAATGCTCATGCAAACTTATTTAATTATAAACATCATTTCCAAACAGATTAAGATAATGAAATGCTTACTGTAAAAATAAATCAAAGTCAACTTTTGTAAAATAATTGTGAATAAGAATACAAAGTATCTATAATAAAGATTAAAAATGTATGAATACAGATATCTACATGGATATATGAATACACAAGTTTGAATTAATGTAATGTAAATAAAATAAACATAACAAATGGAACTAAATAGTGATTAATGCAGGAGTACTCTCTGGAAACAAGAGTGTTCACGGCTCTGCTCTTTTGTCATGATCCCTGATCTAAAACACACGTCTACAATATACACACATGCTTATAGATGACATTTATACTTTTCCTTGAACCATTTTAATGTTTTTAATAAGACAGCGTGTTTAATTTATTTGATTTGTATGAATATTGAGGTGTCACCCTGAGATGCTTTTTTGAAGTTCACATCTATCGAAAGCTAATTATATTTTTTCCGAAAAATCACAAAATAAACCCCACAATGGGACAGACAATTCTCGCTTAATCTTTGTATGTCGTCTTTGCAGTAATATTCCCACAGAGATATAGAAGCAGACATGTGTTGCGGGTTTATTCAAAGGAGTCTTCTACACTTTCCATCTCAACGTCTGTGTGATTCTGTTGATCTGCAGTGCTGGACGCATCACTTCAGATTTTATCTTCTAATATTTTTACAATGTCTGTTCTGCCTTTAACTCGACATTTTGCTTTGATGTTGTCTAAGATGGGCTTCATGGCATATGCGTATTCCATGACACTTTTAGTTTTATTTTCATGGTACACATATCCACCAGTGTGAATACCGATCAGTTTGCAATCTGCATCAAAAACTGGAGACCCAGAAGATCCATGAAAAAAACAAGAATCATAAGTGATCTGATTCTTACGAAAATCCCATTTTTGCTTCAAGGACTCTTGTGTCATAACATGATAGAAACTGATATTTTTAGATACGTGTTCATCTGCAGCCTCAGATCGATTGTCTCCACCAATGACAAAACACGGGTCCATTTTCTTCACCTGACCATCTGGATGGCCCACAATGCAGATCTCACTTCTGTTATCAGGTGTGTCATGTCTGTAATGATCGAGCAATTGAGGATACTTAGCCATGTCATCGTCAGAATTAAATTCAAGAAGAGCATAGTCGAGGTGATTATCCTTGTCATCTTTGCCTTTAAAGAAACATGTGATGTCTTTTATTGGTACACGCTTAGTACTCTGGTCTAGGTCTTCATAACCAAACACAGCTGTGATATCTGAAGCGTTACATTTCTCAATCACATGTGCATTAGTGAGAATAAATCCGTTGAAGAGCAAGAATCCAGTTCCTATAGCAGACCCCTGACTTCTGATCTGACACACAGAGTCACAGAGTCTCATGATCTCTCTCACTTTCTTCACTTCTGAGAAACTCTCAACACTTTTATCATATTCTTCTCTGAGGAACTTCTTGACCTGAGCGTTGTCTCTGAGGTTCTCTCTCTGCTTTAACTGCTGTAGTAAACCTGCATACTGCTCACGCAGAAGTTTCAGAATCTCTCCAGAATCTTGAATTTCTTTAGGTGCAGACCACCTATCTGATGGGCTTGTGGACTTCACTGGGCTTTTCTTTTGTTTTGTTTCCTGTTCAGTGTTCACAGGTGTCTGTCTGGTGTCAGCATCATCTGCCACATCAGCATCTGAAGCTTCAGCAGGTTCAGTCTTGACTGAAAAAGTCCAATCCTCTTGACTATCAGGCTGTTTGGTGTTACTGAGAACAATTACGTTAAAAATCTTTTGGTCGAGATGTTTTACAGGCTGTGACAACTCGTGACTGCTCTCTGTACCAGATTCATAGAGGCCACAGTGTTTCTGGAACATGACCTTGTTGAATCGGCCGTCACGCTTGAGAGCAGTTTTCACTGTCTCTTCTTTGTGTGCATATACACAGACATATTCTACTCTCTTTCTCAGTGCTTTGTCCTTAAGTAGGTGTTGTATTTTGTCTCCTCCTTTTTTTTTAATGTAGAAGATGACAAACATGTCAGGGTTACTGTGTAGTGGCAGATTCTTATTTTGTTTCATAGAAGCACTTCCATCATTTTTAACGAAGTTTACATCTATAATCTCATCGTTGTCAATGAGACAGCAGGGGAAATCCGTCTTCACAGCTGCTCTTGACATTATTTGTTTTGATGTTAGAATAAGTACTTGTTTGTCTTTGTTCTTTGTCTTTTCTTTTTCTTTTTTGAAAACATGACTTGTATTAAGAGCATCTAATACAGTCATGGATGGATCACAATGTACTGAATATTTTTCAGAGTTTAAACGATACTTGAATGATTTCTCTTCCTTGTCCTGTTACATGAAAAAAAACAATTGGTTATATACAAACAAACATTTAAGTAACCGAATACTACTGATAAATGTTCGTTATTTAAATGATAAATTATGAGTAAATGTGTTGTAAGTGATCGACCTGCTGCTGGTCTTTAGAGAATTCATCTGCAGCTTCTTTCTTAGGCACTTTATCCACCCTCTCCTGGAAAAATGTAAATAATAATGTTAGATTGTACTTCATTATGTGTTCTTTATTGTAAGAGTTTGACCTTTACAGTATGTCAAATATCACAAAAATCACAAACACTTATCAGAATACATATTTGAAAGTAACATTGTAATCTCTGATCCTAAAACTGATCTGCAAAAACTTCTTCAAAGTCTGTCTGTTATTAATCCTGCAGTCATAGGTGATCTAGAAATGATGGTTTCATCACACCTGAGCAGTGTCACTAGTCTGTGACGTGTCTTCAGCTTCAGGGGCTCTGGCAGTCTGGTTTGTCTGAAATAAATTTCACCTATGAATAAACTCTTAATGTGTATTTTTTTAACCCCAACAATGGATTAAAACAGGCCAACATGGGTTAATTTACAACCAGCTCGCTTTGTCCCGTTCTGACCGTTCTGGGTTAAGAATAACCCAGTTTTTTTTTAAACATTATTATCATCGTTAGCACTTAAACTGAGTCCAAACTAAGAAAACTTACACTGTTATCCACACGACTTAGGGAAGTCCTTATATCGGTTTGCTTCATTCTCTTGGGTTGTGAAGACATGTTTTTGACTATTCGGTGCGTCTGTGAAGAGGAATAAAGATTAAAAGCTGAAAACAGAAACAAAGATTTGAGTGATGTGATAGGTCATTGGTTCCCAAGAGAGAAACTGATATTTATGAACGAATAATGAAAATCAATAAATCAATAAATTATGACAATAGTATTGTTATATGAGATGAGGACTACACAAATATGCATAAAAATGAATTCATACATTTAAAAGGCATTTCAATTTATAAGTTATTTTTTGAGACCTGGACCCGGAATCAGGAGCAGTGTCTGGGTGCGAAATAATGCAAGTTAGGAGAGGTTGCGGTTATATGTTGATATATGAATGTTGATTTTCCTGAACTGAAAAACACTGATTTACCTTAAACGGTTATGCATAATACTTAAGAGATTTACATAGTTGCGTAAAGCTACATACAGAAATATTTATAAGCAATAATCAGATCAGATCAGATATAATAACTGTCTGACTCTCATTTCACTGTATTTTAATGCAAAATGTTGCGGTCTGATCAAGGGGTACTTGGCTTGAAAAAATCATAAAAAGGGTACTTAAGTAAAATAAGTTTGAGAACCACTGTGATAGGTGATATGAGAAAAAAATGTGTCCATTTGATGACGATGTAAAAGGCACATCAATCTTTGGCAAAATGCCACACTTTCTAACTGCTTTTTGATCTGACCTTTATCCCCACAACATGTTGCACAGAAATGTAAGAACAAAGAAATATATTAAAAAAAGAATGAATTAAAAAGTATAAGTATATCTAGCGTGATTTCGGATATAAATGTGTGTCCTTGAGCAAGACACTTTACTCCATGTTGCTCCAGGGGGATTGTCCCTGTAATAAGTGCACTGTAAGTCGCTTTGGATAAAAGCGTCTGCCAAATGACTAAATGTAATGTAAATGTAAATGGTGTTCTCGTTTGAAGGAATGTAAAGTAAATTTAAATTAGAATTAAACAGCATTATGTACGGAGTTTGAATTCGTTTTTGCATTTCTACGCGGTTTTCGAGTCTGCTCTCGCATTGAACGCAAAAGTTTTGTTGACGAACACGTTATAAATACAAATGCAAAGTAACAGACTGTGCTCCGACAACACGCGTCTGGTTTCATTTTAGTCATTTAACAGACGCTTTTATCCAAATGAGACAAAACAATGGAAGCAATGGATATTCAGCAAAGCTAAGCACGTTTACAAAACAGGATAAAAGACAAACATAACTCTTAATTTGATAATAAAGTAAGAGAAACTTCACCTCGTACAAACTAAGTCCCGGAAATGGATGACTTTCACATTTGGCGCCAAGGACTTCCGCCCACGCAATCAGTCAAGCAGATGGACGGCTGTGTAAATTCTCACGATGGATTTTTATTTGACTCTTTAGAATGACCGACATTAAGTTGGATGTTGTACAGATATTCGGTTGCGAATAACGTCAAAAGATCTTCATTGGATGAGTTTAAATATATAAAATGTATTAAGGTATTAACGTAGAAGTCGACACAGATGACCCTTTATTTGTTTAACGTGTAGGGACCGTCTGCAAACTACGTGAAAAAATGATCAATGGTTTCCCATTTGGAAGGAGAGAGAGGAGGAGGATCTGGAGAAGACGCCAAGCCGAACTGGGGTCTCCAAGGGCACAGATGGACCACATGTCTGTTTTTAAAACAAACACACTGGGAGAGTATCAAGTAATGGTTTTATAGTGTCTATATAATTATGAATAACACAAGAAACAGTACAGTATTAAAAAATCGACTTGTAAGTCGCTTTGGATAAAAGCGTCTGCTAAATGACTAAATGTAATGTAAATGTAAATCCTGAATCCAAAGAATTTACATTGGCCAATTCCTTTTGATAATTTCTAATCCCTTTTTGTAAAATTATGGCAAAAGATGTGCTATATGTATAAACACATTTTTTTTCAAATCAATTTGAAAGAATGTGTCTTGATATTACAATAACAAAAAATGTGATACTCGAGGCTCACTCAGGGAAGCCTTTCTCTCTTATGACTAATTTTGAGACCAAGTCTACATTACTGTATAGTGACTTTATCTGCTTTACAGTCCGTTTGAAATGATAAAACCAAGATTTTGAAATTTGACACTAGACACCGCGGTGTATATACAACTACAAAAATACTTGCATGTATTTAATTGGTTTACTAAATAACTGATTTTAAGATGGATTATCACAGAAAATAATCAGTAGCCTAGCCTGTTATAATCTAGTAACAAAATACAAACTTAAATTTAGTAACGAAGTGAATGTGATAATGCAAGTATATAATTTGTACAGACTGAAGAAACTTAAAGGAGTCATATGAAGGCAGCTCAAACTAATATAATCCTATGTTTTAAATGTAATGTTTAAAGTTCAATATCGCTGTATTTTCCACATACCGTGTATGTTTGCATATCTCTGAATTGCGCTGATTATTTTAATCGGCTCATTGCTCTGAAAAGCAAGATGTGCTTTGATTGGCTAGTTAACCAATGCGTAGTGATTGGTGGAATACTGCAAGCATGTGAGGGAAATGTAACGCCTCTTACCATATTTGGATCAGCAGGTTCCAAAGCACTTGCACTGACATGTATGCCCACCTATACATTTGGGTGGTCTGTACAGCTATAGTCTATCATGACTCTCACTTTGTCCATGTGATGGTGTACAGCGCTATCTAGTGGTGTAGCTCATGATGGGCTGCAGTAACGCGACTGAATCTGAACCTTTCCTTTGTCACTGCAGTTTGTTATACTGAACCTTAATATTCCTCAAAGTGCTACAAATATTAAACCATTTAAAAAAATTTTTTAGTTGCAAAGTTTTTTTGATCAAACTTTTACAGACTCCAAAAATATGTCAGAAATGTACAAAACATTTAAATGGAGTTGTGAAGAGGTGCTTTGAAATCTTTCAGAAATGTCTCAGTGCTATTTCCCCTACAAAAGGAAAAATGTTTCAGAATATATGAATGATCAATAAATGAAATGACATAATGGTGAATTATAAAGAAATTGCAAAATATATTTTTTTAAATATATTACAATCCATACACAGGGAATTGCCGCTTTCATATTGAAAATATGTGATATTATACTTATATATCACAATATAGCCTATGTTGTTTTATATTCAGTAATACTCTTTGTAATGTATAGATGTTCAGACTGGAAACGCAAGCTTCTGATGCATAGTTGCACCAGAGATACTCTTATTATAGAGATGGGAGGGTCTGTAACACTTCCAATTGGAGAACCCATAACAGCTAACAAAACCCATTGACATCCAATCAAAAACTAGCATCTGGTCTCTTCCTACGTTCCGCTTGTCACTCCCTGATCCATCCCTCATGACACCGGTTCAAGTCGGACACAATTTCTAACTGGACAGGTGCTGTGTCGAATTTCGATTTTGACCCCCTTAATTCTGATTAAGGGGGTTCATTTACTTATGATGCTTCTTTGTGATTTGTCCCTATCCTTAAAGCCCGCCCCGCCCCCACACCTAATCCTAACCCTAACTTTACCTATGTAAGTAAAATACACATAATAAATGGAACTAAATAGTGATTAATGCATGAGTGTACTTCAGTACTCTCAGGAAACAAGAGTGTTCACGGCTCTGCTCTTTTGTCATGATCCCTGAGCTAAAACGCACGTCTACGATATACACACATGCTTATAGATTACATATATACTTTTCCTTGAACCATTTTAATGTTTTTAATAAGACAGCATGTTTAATTTATTTGATTTATATGAATATTAAGGTGTCATCCCTTAGATGCTTTTTGAAGTTCACATCTATGGAAAAGCTAATTATATTTTTTTCAGAAAAATCACAAAATAAACCCCACAATGGGACTGACAAATCTCGGTTTATATATACATATCGGTATGTTGAGTTCCCACAGAGATATAGAAGCAGAAATGTGTTGCGGGTTTATTCAAAGGAGTCTTCTATACTTTCCATCTCAACGTCTGTGTGATTCTGTTGTTCTGCAGTGCTGGACGCATCACTTCTGATTTTATCTTCTAAGATTCTTAGAATGTCTGTTCTGCCTTTAACTCGACATTTTGCTTTGATGTTGTCCAAGATGGGCTTCAAGGCATATGCGTACTCCATCACACGTTCAGTTGTATTTTCTTGGTACACATATCCACCGGTGTGAATACCGATCAGTTTGCAATTTGCATCAAAAACTGGAGAGCCAGACGATCCATGAAAAAAACAAGATTCATAAGTGATCTGGTTCTTATGAAAATCCCATTTTTCCTTCAAGGACTCTTGTGTCATAACCTGATAGAAACTGATATTTTTAGATACGTGTTCATCTGCAGCCTCAGATCGATTGTCTCCACCAATGACAAAACACGGGTCCATCTTCTTCACCTGACCATCTGGATGGCCCACAATGCAGATCTCACTTCTGTTATCAGGTGTGTCATGTCTGTAATGATCGAGCAATTCAGAATACTTAGCCATGACATCGTCAGAATTAAATTCAAGAAGAGCATAGTCGAGGTGGTTATTCTTGTCAACTTTGCCGTAAAAGAAACATGTGATGTCTTTTATTGATCCATGCTTGGTGTTCTGGTCCAGGTCTTCATAACCAAAGACAGCTGTCAAATGTGAAGCGTTACATTTCTCAATCACATGTGCATTAGTGAGAATAAATCTGTCGAAGAGCAAGAATCCGGTTCCTATAGCAGACCCCTGACTTCTGATCTGACACACAGAGTCACAGAGTCTCATGATCTCTCTCAGTTTTTTCACTTCTGAGAAACTCTCAACACTTTTATCATATTCTTCTCTGAAGAACTTCTCGACCTGAGCGTTGTCTATGAGGTTCTCTCTCTGTTTTAGTAAACCTGTAAACTGATCACGCAGGAGTTTCAGAATCTCTTTTGATCCTTCTATTGGTTTCCACTTGATGGGAGTTCTAGATGCACTTGTACTTTGTTCTGTGTTTACTTGTTCAGTGTTGACAGAAGGCTGACTAAGCTCATCTTCAGTATTCTCTGAAGCATCAAGGGAAGGTGCATATATTACAGTGCTGACATTGCTTGAAGTATCTTGGCTATCTTGACATTGTTTGTTTTTATCAACAATTACTTTAAATGTTTTGTTGTTATGGTCATCTACACATTCTGACATCTGATGAATTGTCTCATTATCACAGTCGAAAAGTGCACAGGATTTTCTGAATATGATATCGCTGAATCGACAGTCACGTTTAACAGCTGTTTTAAATGTTTCTCCCTTAAGCGCATAAACACAAACGTCATCAACTTCTGCTGTTGTTTTAAGTGCTTTGTTTTTCATTAAAAGCCTCACACCCTCCCCTCCTTTAGTTTTAATATTAAAGCTGAGTAAGTCTTCACTACGATGTGAATGATTTGTGTTCGACGGTTGCACTGTATTTTTTTCATCCCTGATGAATGCTATTTTTAAAGTTTCATGTGGTTTTAAAAGCTCGGAGGGGAAATCTGTGTTCACAGCGGCACCTTTTCCCTCGTCTTTGATGATAACAATTTCTTTCTGCTGGTTTGTCTTTCTGATGCCCTTAAAAGCACGGTTTGTATTTAATGCTCCAATGACAGTGTGAGATGTATCATATGTCACTCCGTGTGTTTTGTCTTTGTATTGGAACTTCAAAGTGCGCCTTTCCCTGTGGGTTTTCTGTTAAAATTGGAAAAACAGTGTTTCAAAAGTGTGATAAATATTAATAAGAAATAATGTAGCACGTGTTAAGTGATTCTGTGCATACCTGCTCCAGATTGGTTTTTGATGGTCTCTCTTCAGGGTCTTTGTTCTGGAAGAATGGCAGCAATAATTTAAGAGAATGTGTTGACTCTTTTATGTATAGATAATGTAACCTACAGCAGTGTTAACTATCAGATCTCTATGGATTTTTAAAGTAGCCTAATCAGCTGACCTAGAACTTTATTCTATTGTAATATTCAAATGTCTGCAAAGCATCAAATAAAAAGACTTGAATATATCAATTTGTTTATTTGATGGGCGTCAATATTGATCATCTTTGGCAGCTCATTTAAATGCATTTTTGTAAAATGGCTCTTTAGGCTATGTAATGAAGCGAGTACAAAATACTTTAAAGGGATGCGTTGAGACCTGTTTTCCTGATATGCGTGTGATGTTCAGCTTAAAGTCTATTTTTTTCTAAAAGAGATGGTGATACACAGACAATTTTGTCCTTTCATCTGCCCTTATCTATCTAGGCATTTTTTTATGTTAGAATAAGTACCTCCTTATCTTTGTTCTTAGGTTTTTGTTTTAGTTTCTGAAAACATGACTTTTATTACGAGCATCTAAGTCATGGATTTATGACAACCCAGTAAATATATTTAAGAGTTTATAAAACAAGTTTACAACTGATTATGTAAAAAATAATGCTTACAAAAACAAAATAAGTTTAAAAAAAACATTGAATAAACGTTCGTTATTTAAAAAGTTGATAATCAGTAAATGGGTTCTAAGTGTTCCACCTGCTGGTCTTTTGAGGCTCCTGCAACTTCTTTCTTAGGCACTTGATCCATCCTGTCCTGAAAAACGTTCACATTAATGTTAGGCTGTAGTTAATACGCCCTTTCCTTTCAGTCAATTTAAATGGCATATGATTTAAACTATTATCTTCAAAAGACATTTGAAGGAATAATTGTAACCATTATTTTCCTTAGTTTAAGGAGATGAATTCCAATGTCATACAATCTATTCAGTAATTAATTAATGTTCTATCTGCAGCTGACACTATACTATAATCCATCTACACCTAACATGGAAAAATGAAAAACTTTGATAACAATTTTTGGAAAGCTGCACAAAAAGTCTTGCAAAATGTAACAGAGATGAAGGCAGATTAACGTTTTAATTAAAAAAGAAACTTTACCTTCTCCAAGTTGAATAGGACGAAATAAATGGCTTTCTAACATCGATCTCTGCACTTCTTTTTTGCTCCTGGTTTCCACTCTTGATGTCAGTCACGCCTCTTTTCTGTACCTGGTGTTAGTCACGCCTGCTTGAAAGAGATTATTGTGACATATTTTGAAGACCTAGATTGAGGGTTAATAGTAGGTAAAAGAACTGGGCTTGCTGTCCTCGAAGGACAAATCCGTGTCTTGGCTCGAGCTCCAAGCTTAACACCCCTTGTGGCAGAACTTCACAGAGGAAGAATAAGAGCAAAAAGAGAGGAGGGATGCTGGAAGAGTAGACGCTGGGGCATAGCCTATCATATTTGTTTGGTAAATTTTATATTACTGATTATAGACAACATGTTTCCACCAAAAGAAAAGTGTACTACTTTAGTAGAATGCATAAGGGGAACTGTTGCACTATGAACGACAAAAAAAGAGAAATCTTCCTGCTGTCATGTGTTTGGATAGTGATGCATTTAAGCAGTCAATGGTTTCAGTTTCACGGGTTTTCCTAGAACTGCTTAGAAATAAATAGTGAATGAAATTATTTTGGTCTTCATGTGCAATTTCTACATGTCATTGGGAGTCCAGTACTTTTTATAAAAAAAATACATAAAAATGAAGTTCTAAAGACTGTACTCATTATAAATAACAATATTTTAATTATTATTCATTTTTCCAGATTTAATTTATATCAGACAAGGACATCAAAACGTTTTTATATTGATGGAAATGTTATGTTACTGATTAATAAAGTTTAGCAGGTTGTTTACTGCTGAAACAAAAGTACCACCTTTAAGTCTCTTAATGTGAACATTTTCATAGTTTAGAGTTAATGCGGTATTCAGGTATATTATATTTCAGATCATCCAGTTTCTCCGGTCCACAAAGATTTCTGGGAAACAGACACAGAGGCAGAGGTTAAGAGGAGAACCAAAGTATATGTGTTCTTATTTGGCCTTTTGTGAGGTAGGATGTGTGTAACAATGATGAGAATGGTGATGATTGATGAACAATTAGATTTGTTTGTGTCAGGTTTTCATTGTTACGTCAAATCTTCTTTCACTGAGATCTGAAGGTTCTGATCCACACAGATGAGAAACCGGACAGTCTGCAATGTTGTCAGAGGTGTGTGTATGAGTGTGCGTTTCTAAACGAGTTTCAGCTGTCAATCTCCTCAGCAGTGTGCTCATGTGTGAATGACAAGTGTAGTGTGAGGTTTGTGTTCAGATCTGTTGTGCTGTAATGAGTTGAATGAGGTTCTACAGGATTTAATCCTCTTCATCTGCGCATTGATGTTCTCACTCACTCACAGATACCACACAGCACGCATAAAATGTGAAATTGTGCAAAGATTTCTGCCTCTTTTCACATATTACATCTCACTAAAATGTTTACTTTAAGTAATATTTGATTTTTATCACAAGCAAAGTAACATTTTCACAAGAAGATGATATGTGTAATTTAAAGGGTTCTCTTGTAAAAAGTGTATTTTTGGTAATCTTTTGCTCTGGAAATGTAAGTCTTCGTCAAAGAGATGAAAGATGAAAAACGTGTAGTGCGTTTGTGTCTGTTGCACAGAAGATGATTCAGTTTGAAAAAAAAACAATAACTCTCCAATTTTTAACCTTTGGTGTTTATATACACTGTCTGTGTTACAGCTACAGCTGATATTTTTAAATCACAGAAGGACTCTTGTTAGAGTATAATAGTGAACAATAACATGAAGCAATAATAATTTATATGCAAATAATAATGCAGAACACACTGTTGATGGTGTGATTTCTATTATTTGACATTCTGAGCTTTTATGGTTGTGGTCATTCTCATTCTCATAATGCAAAATAAATGAAAACGAAAATGTCATAGTAGTGAATTGTTTATACAAAGAAGTAATTCAAAATGCTTAAAAAAGACTGAAAGAAAAAGTATATACAGTGTGCTCTGGTAAACATCACAACAAGCCTGCTGACCCCACTGATTACTTCATTTTATGTGAGAAGGACAGTAATTCTAAGGACTGTGTTTCCTCTGCTAAAACAGAGGTCATGGAATATTTGAAATCTCCACTGTCTGAGATGGTGTTCTCACCCAGTTTCCCAGAATTAATGCCATTTCACTGAGGTACAACACAGCGCATCGGTGGAAAAGCTGTTAAAGGAATAGTTCACTTTACAATAAAAGTTTTATTCCAATTTACTCACCCTCATGATGTCCAAGACGTCCAAGTATTTATTTATTCTGTGAAACTAATCCAAGTTTGTTGAGGAAAACATTTCTGGATCTTCCTCCACATAAAGAATTGAATGGGGGCAACCTGATTTAAGGTCGAAACACGACACCGACCACTGAACTAGAGTGTTTTCTGGAGAAACGATTAGTCATTTGCTAAGAAAAACTTTAATTTTATACTTTTTAATACATGGCTTGCACCCAACCGACATCTCTCTTTTGATTTTTGAAACAAAATGTACAGATAATATTTAAACAATAAACAATTTATACCCACACAATATACTTTATTCAAAAGACACACAAATGTAAATATTTGCACATTTTGTAACATATAAAACCTTAATGCATTTATTTTTTAGGAATATAAAATATTTTATTTAACAGTTTTTATAACACATATAGAAACCCATAATTCAGAGAAATGCAATAATTTTTTTTTTTAAGTAAATGATCCTTACCCACATGGAATTGAATTATATTGAAAGTTTGTCTTGACAAATGTTATTTTTAAGGTACAAAAATACATGTGACATGTTCTGCAGTCTATGTACTGCTTATGTTGCTATGTTTTTCTAAAATGCTTAGGATTTTGTTTATGATGTGCTCCTCTTTCTTCTCTGCATGCATTCTGATGTTCTCCAGGATGGGCTCCAAGGAAAAGGCATATTCTAAAATTCTCCCTTTCTCTTTGTCAGTAAAACCACCAGTGTGGATACCAATCAGATAGCAGTGTTCATCAAAAACTGGGGAACCAGATGATCCATGATAGAAACAAGAGTGATAAAAATCTGGTTTTCTTCCACGTTTTTCAAATATTGTGGAGTAATGACATTAAAGGGATCATTTATGGTATCTTGTGTAGTCTCCCTCTTAATGATGAAGCAGGGGTCCACTTTCTTCACCCCTTCACCTGGATGACCCACAATGCAGATCTGACTTCCAGGACGTGGAGGAGAATAACTGTGACATTCAAGCAATTGGGTATTGTTGGTAAGAGCATCAATTTCCAGTTCAAGAAGAGCGTAGTCAAGATGTCTGTTCTTGCCGTCTCTTTTATTTTCCCCAGCAAAAACTTCTTTCTTGACTGACACTTCTGTCAGTTGTTTGGACTGATGATCTTCAAAATTAAATACAGTTGTTAATTTCTTCTGGAGCTGTATCGATGGATTTGGATCCTGCTGAGTGCAACAAAAGGGCTCAATAACGTGTCCATTAGTGAGGACATATCTGTCGAAGAGTAAGAAGCCAGTTCCCATGGGTGACCCCTCCACTAGAATCTGACATACAGCATCAGACAGTTCTGCAAGCCTCTTCACTTTCTTCACCTCCAAGAAACTCTCAACACTTTTAGCAAATTCTTCTTTGAAGAAATTTTGCACATGAGAATTAGTCTTAAGATCTTCTCTCTTCTTTAGCTGCTGTAGTAAACCTGTAAACTGCTCACGCAGAAGTTTCAGAATCTCTCCAGAATCTGGAATTTTTTTAGGTGCAGACCACCTAGCTGATGGTCTTGTGGACTTCACTTGGCTTTTCTTTTGATTTGTTTCTTGCTCAGTGTTCACAGGTGTCTGTCTGGAGCCTGGATCATCAGCAGAAGCTACACCAGGTTCAGTCTTGACTGGAGGAGCTATATCATCATCACTGTCAGGCTGTTTGGTGTTACTGAGAACAATTACTTTAAAAGTCTTTTGGTCAAGATGTTCAACAGGCTTTGACATTTCATACCTGAACTCTGTACCAGACTCAGAGAGCACACAGTTTTTCTCGAACATTTTATTTTTAAATCGCCCGTCACGCTTGAGATCAGTTTTCAATTTCTCTTCTTTCTTTGCATATACACAAACACTGTTTATGCTTTCTTCCAGGGTCTTGCTCTCTAGTAAGAAAATCAAACCGTCACCTCCTTTTTTGTCAATGTAGAAGGTGACAAACATGCCAGGGTTTCTGGACAGCTGTGGATTTGTATTTGGTTCCTCAGAATCATCTTCATTATTTGTAATGAAGTGTACGTCTATAATCTCATCGTTGTCAATGAGACAGCAGGGGAAATCCGTCTTCACAGCAGCTCTAGACAATTTGCCTTTTGATCTTAGAATAAGTACTTTTTTTTTGTATTACTTGGCTTTTTCTTTTCTTGGTTGAAAGTGTTACTTTTATTAAGAGCATCTAGTACGGTCATGGATGGATCACAATGCACTGGATATGTTCCAGAGTTTAAACGATACTTGAATGATTTCTCTTTGTCCTGTTAAATGAAAATATAATATATAATCATATGACTGATTATGTACAAACATTTAAGTAACTGAATACCACTGATAAATGTTTGTCATTTAAATGATTAATTATGAGTAAAAGTGATGTAAGTGATCAACCTGCTGCTGGTCTTTTGAAGATCCGTCTGCAATTTCTTTAGGCTCTTTATCCATTCTCTCCTGAAATTTTTTTTGAACTAATGTTAATTTGTAATTATCATTCCTTTCTTACTTTTTCATAATTTAAAGACATCAGTGAACATTTTGTAAAACAGAAAGGTTCTTCAGATGTTAAAGGTCCAGTGCTTGTTGAATTTCAAAAAAATGTAACCTCAGGAGTGACAAAGTCAGAGAGCATGACAATACACATGAAAACTGTGATCAAAACATGATTATTACATGAAAATATTTTTTTTACTTTTCCTTAACTCAGTCTAGAAATATAACTGTTGTTTTGCCTAAAAGTGAAAATAAAGAAGTATTTCTTGCAGTATTTGAGGTCTGAAAAAATACAGAATGGAAATAAAAACACTATTTTGACTTTTGGGAGAAATTACTGTTAGAAAAAATGATTTTGGAATGTTATCTTATTTTTTTCTGAAATAGTTAAAACAGTTTAGCTTATAATAGTCAGTTTACAATATTTTAAATTGTGTTTAAATTTAAAATGATGAAAACAGGGGTCCACTTTCACCACGTTGGTGATGGTTGAGGAGATTCCCCTTCCATGCTCAGAAGAGCGCTATATAAATGTAACAAATTATTATTATTATAAACTGTTTGAATGAAAAGAGAGTAAGCACAAGCAAGCTCCTGTATTTCCAGGAACAAAGAAAACAAACAGTTAACACTAACCTGGTCAGGCTGGAAGACCAGTTGACCTTCCAGCTAAAACCAATAGGGAGCCGCAGAGATGATGTATTTTTGCATGCAAACCCTGGAAGCGAGTTAGCATTTTAAGACTTCGGGTTGGATCACCCAAAATTCTCTGTTTTTTTAATGAATTTTTGGTAAATCTGTAAATTTGGTAAAAAAAAACTGAAATAAGGTCTGTTTAAAAAAACCTCTAAATATTTGACATGAAACACACCAGTTATAACACGCCAGTGATTTTTTTAAAGCCTTATTGTGTCTTAAAAACAGCGTTTGCTAACATATTGTTAAAAGCAACTACTTCCTTTGGTGGGGACGTAAGACGTCATTGGGCATATAAATTTCACAAATAATGCAACATGGGCAGAAATCTCTGAAAACGTAGATGCGGATTCATTCATCGAGTAATAACTAGCAAAGGAACTCATATTTAATAACAATTGAAATAGATGTCGAAGGCTTGGTGGTGGTGACATATCAAGCGACCATAGTGTGTCTTTTTTAAGCATCATGTTAGCTTTTTACTTCTGGCAATTGTATTTGGGCTTCAAAATGTTGCACATTTGCAAAGATTATCTTGATAGACAAAACGTGTAAAATCATCATAAACCTGTGTTAATCAAAGAGCTGCTTTTTTTTACGATCTACTGTGTTTCCCTCTGCCTTAGCTCTTCCTTGAGTGTTCTTATTAGATCTATCCAGGTCACACGTGCCTTGTTACCTCCAGGGAATTTAAGTTCTGTTTTTTACTTTGCTTCTTACTCAGTTATTGGGTTTGACTGCTAGTCTGACTTGTTACCCCCAGTGCTTCCTTCCTGCGTCAAGTAAGATTACTTAGTCATTGTCTATGTTTATGCTTTCTGGTTTGGTTTTTCTCCCGAAGTGGAGTTTTTTTTTGTTGAAGTTTGTTTTTCATAATTTTTTTCACCTATTTTTTATGCTTCAGTCGGAGAAGAACTTGCCTTGGATTATACTTTTGCAAAGATTTTTTTTCTAATAAAACCACTTTGCCTGGAGAGCTGTCTGAAGTGTTTTGTTAGGGTCTAGCTAAATTGCCCCTGTGGCTAGACGCAGATCTCAGAATTCTAGACCAGCCGTTGACAGAATTTCCTGTTTTTTCACTTTCACCAGTCATTGCCTTACATACAGGGTTATATATACTCCATGGTCACGTGATATTTACATTTAGGCATTTGGCAGACACTTTTATCCAAAGCGACTTACATTGCTTTATCCTTTACATTTTACATAGATATTTGCAATCCCCTGGGATCAAACCCACAACCTCGCGTTGTTAACACAATGCTCTTACCACTGAGCTACAGGAAAGGGGCAATATACTGAGCTATATACTGTGGAAAACAGACACACTGTACATAAAGTTCATAAACCTATTTGATGTAAGTTAAGTGGCTAATTATGACAAGGCAATTGTGGGGAGTTGATTTCTGGTTGTTGAAAACAAAAAAAATTGTTGTAATGACTTTTTTGTAGTACAAGAATTTCATGAAATGCATATTGCATTTATAAAGTAGTAGAAGTAGTGGCAATAGTAGTGCATTTAGTAGTAATACTACCAATAGTAAATAAGAAATGTCCACTGCTTGATTGTTGTGATGGTCAATTGTGTATATGTCTGTTTTTTTTTGTAGTTTCTTCATAGTCACTTATCTGAATCTGAATTAGAAGATAACTACTAGTTCTTAAGGAGGAATTAATGAATTCAAAAACTAATTAATTAAATGTTACTTAACAGAATTATAAAATGCTACTCCATACTTATTAGTTAACACATCTTCCTTAGAAGTTAATAGAGCAGATTTCAGAATTAATGAGGTACTACCAATTAGTTCTGCAGTAATTCCTTCTTAGTTACACATCAAGTAAGAAACCGTATTATGATACTGTGTTCTAAAGTGTTAAATGATGAGTAAATGTGTTTTATAGAGATCAACCTTCTGCTGATCTTTGGAAGCTGGTTCTTCAAATTTCTTGTCCTGGTTTACATTAATGTTAGGTTATATTTAAAACATATTTCTTTCACAACTAGACTCACTGACTAGCAATAAGTTAGGACTAAACAGTCTTACTTTTCATATTTCAACTAGTTTAACCTACCTTTTTATTTCACTGATTTCAAAAAGTTACAACCTGTCTTGATGAAAAAAAAAAATGACAAACTTGTAAGACTAGTCTAAGCAGTTTATACAATCAGCATCAGGTGTTAAAACAACAATGACAGTGGAAAATGACTGCTTCACAACATTATCTCATGATGTTATCAAGAACCTTGAGAATGAGACCACTGGAAACCCACATCTACTTGTGAAGACAATACGAACACCAACATAACTGTGAGAGTAATGTAGAATATAATAGACCAATAGGAATGAATATCATCTAAACTATATAAAAATAGTAAATAATCATAAAATAGAATAATAATAAGGAAGGACATAATAAATTAAATACAACACTACATTTATGTCTGTACTCAAGTCAGAATTTCATCATCTTAAGAAAAGACAAACAAGCACACACACACACACACACACACAGGCTGCTTTTAAGAAACGATCTATCATAGTCACGCCTGTTTTAAGGAAATTGAAAGTAGGCTTTAAAATTATGTTAAATTATGCTTTAAAATAAAGTGACAGATGAACTGAAAATGACAACAAGTGTAAAGATTGACTTCTCCACTAAATCACATTTGATCAGATTAATGTGGACATTTTCATAGACTAAATGTGATAGTCTAGTGTTTCATATTTCAGCTCGTCTAGTTCTTCTGGTTCTACAGAAAATTGTAAGAAAACAGAAAACAGGTTGAGAGGAAATCAAAAGTATTTTTGTTCTCGTTTTGAAGTGTCCTTTTGTCAAGTAGGAGTTGTGTAACAATGATGAGTGTTGATGATGAGTTTTGATGATTTGTTTGAGCTGTCAGGTTTTCTTTTGTTACCAGTGAATCTTCTTTCACTGAGATCTATAAACAGATTCTGATCCATACAGATGACAAACCAGACCAGACAGTCTCTGGGGTTCTCTGTGCCTTAACTGCTGTAGTAGAACTACACCTCTCACACAGACAAAGACAGGTGATTCACTATTGTGGTCTGTCATGACTCTTATACTGTGCACGTGATGCTGTCAAGGCCCATCTAATGTCGTGGCTCATGTCATGATGAACTGAAGTAATGTGACTTAAAATCTGACATTAATCTGTAAGGGGCTGTGTCCACCGAGGCGTTTCTACCTTGTTTTTTGAAACATGTATACTCTCATTTTCCTCTGAACCTCCGATTATGTGTCTGTTTCACAGAGTTCTTTTTGAACCGGACGAACCAGACGAACAGAAATATGAATCACAATCACATTCACTCTCTGACACGTCCACATGAATCTGGGCAAATGTTGAGGTTGCTCTTTAGTTCAAACATTCTCTATCCACACACTGGTGTTTTTAAACATTTACCAAAAGTTGTAAATGATAAAATTCCCTCACTGCTCTTGCAAATAAACATCTTAAGTGTTGATGCTCATCCTTTGCATCAGGCGTTTACAATACAATACATTTGCTGTGTTCATCAGGAGTATTTAACATATTAACAATGCATTTATATATTAAGTGTGACACAGTTTTGCAAGAACATTCACATGTTAACACATACAAATACAGTTTACAAGCTGATTGTGTACGGGCAAAAGGTCCATGAATACAGAATACATTTGATGGAATTTTGAAAGTTAAGGTTAATTTTTTATTTGGAAATGTTAACAAAGTTCACACCAAAAAATGATAGCAGAGTCCAGTGTCTTAACTGATCTTCAGGAAAATTATCCAGGTCCTCCAGAATCCTTGATTTTCAGCATTTGTGTATGTTTGACTGATGTCCAGCAGTGACTTTATGATGTTGAGATTCATCTGGTTTACATCAAAGAAAGATCCAGAGACTCATACACAACTAAGACAATAGCCTGTTTTTTTGTGTAAATTGTAATTGTAAAAATCTCATTATGTATGTGAAGACCGTTCCTCTCAGTGTGCTTCTAAACCAATGATGTCAATTGATACTGACATACACAAAACATGTTATGTGGCCTGTTAAAGGAGATCACTTTAAAATAAGCCCCCCTTGACTTTCCATAGTAGTTTTATTCCTATATGGAGGAAAGCTGGAGGGGCTTATTTTAAAGTGAACTACTCCTTTAAAACACACATCCATAAATATTTTTCATCAAAGATTTAAGGTTAAAGGTCATTGTGAATGTTTAAGAGAAAACAATAATTTGTAATTATTTGGTGCTGTGACTGCACTGCATGATCATCTGTATTTTATCATCAAACTGCCTTACAATGTACAGTATAAGAAAATGCTTTAAAAAAAATTGGCTGAGAAGAAAGGCCCGCATATGATTGTACAAATGATTCCTGATACTGTTGTGTTCCTCTTAACTTCCGCATTTGTGTCTGTTTTCCCAGAACACTTTGTGGAACCAGAGGAACCAGACGAACATGAATATGAAATACCAGAACAACTGTGACAACGTGGCAACAGTATAGCAACAGTTTGTAAACAATCTACAATTTTTATTTTTATAAAAGTAACTTTGCAAGATGTAGACTTTGGTCCAGAAGCACATACGGCAACTTAGCAAGTTACACTATAATGAGTATATAATTTTTTACCGTATCAGACCAGCTCATTTCTTGTTGCAATACAGTACATAACAAATCTAAACTAAGATAACCACTGTTTGACAGAAACAGTAAAGACTGGTCTCGGTTACAATAGACATTGATTTTGACTCCAAAAGCTAAATAAAGTGTTTAGCATGCCGGTTTTATGTGTGCGTTTTAGTTTTATTCTACATTTACATTTATGCATTTGGCAGACGCCTTTATCCAAAGCGACTTACATTGCAGTAACCTGTACATTTTAAACTTGGATATGTGCAATCCCCTGGGATCAAACCCACAACCTTGCGTAGATTATGCAATGCTCTTACCACTGAGCTACAGGAAAGCTTCTTCAGTGCTATTTCCCTTACAAAAGGAAATATATTTCAGAATATATGAATGATCAATATATGAAATGACATAATGGAATATTATAAAGAACACGCAGAATATATATTTTAAAAATATATTACAATCTTTATACACAGGGAATTGCCGCTTTTGTATTAAAAATTTGTTACAAATATTTACTTATATATCACAATATATATAATTTTATATTCAGTAATACTCTCTGTAATGTATACAGTAGATGTAGAAGTGATAAGATATACTGCATGTGTAAAAATATATTGATTTACTGATACAAGGAAATATATTTCTTATCTTTGACTTTTACAATATACATGTTTCTTATTTTAAAACAGTTTATAACAGCATAAACACATATGCTCTCATAAGAACTTAGTGAACAGGCAATCACTGTGTCCTGAAAAGAGCAAAGTCATTACTTTTTGGGTGGCAGTCGTGGCCTAATGGTTAGAGAGTCAGACTGGTGACCAGGTTTCCGGTTCTCATGGCCGGCGGGTAACGACTGAGGTCCCCTTGAGCAAATCACCTTACCCTTATTGCTCACTGGGCGCTGCAGTGATAGCAGCCCACTGCACCGGGTGTACGTGTGTTCACTACTCACTGGATGTGTCAAACACAGAGGTCACATTTCGGGTATGGGCAAAATATAATATTAATGGTGTTTTGCCAGTTGTTTTGCTAACCATGTTAACCCCACAAAATTACACATGCCAGAAACCCTTCCAAACTTCAAAATAAAACAACATTAAACACACAAAAACAACTAAAACAGATCTCCCCCATATTCATATTAACAAAAAAAGTCAAGCACATGAAATAACAAATGTAACATTTGCCGCCCAATCCCCCCCTCATGACATCGGTTTAAGTCTGACAAAATTTCTGACCAAACAGATGTTGTACCGAATTTCCCCTCCCTGTGAGATTTTGACCCTCCTACCTCTGATTGTTTCATGCATTTATGATGATGCTTTGTGATTGGTCCCTATCTCTAAAGCCCGCCCCCACACCTAATCCTAACTTTACCTTCATAGGGAAAATAGGGGAGTCATAATCTCATGGGGAGTCAGATTTTGAAAGGACACTGCTTCAAGTCAGCCGCCGATCATTATGCACAGCGCCGCATGAAGTCGAACAAACTTCTGTCAGGCTCTGCAGGCAGGGGACCTGAGGCTGCTCTCTAATTTGCTCGCATCAGAACGTCTGTGCTCCCAGATCCTTCTTCTAAAAAAAATTAAGTATCCAACAAATCCAACAGTCGACCAAAACACAGAGCGGAACTGAAATCTTAAATCTACAATCACAAATCCACATTATTAAATGGATAAAGACATATTCACACCATAACAGGTTTTTTATTGACACAATCTAAAATACACATGCATCATTATGATTTTTTTACAAACGACAGACCCATTAACTATTAACCTTAATTGAGTGTTTCTGATTGGATGTGATTTTTCTACATTTTAGTCCGGATGTGAGATGCTCAGAGGTAAAGCTCATTGTGATGATGGTCTCTGGTCCACAGCCCACCGATGAACACGCAGACACATAATAAATGGAACATAATAGAGAATATTAAAGTGTTCTACAGTGTGTACTCTCTGGAAACAAAAGTGTTCACTGCTCTTTCGGCATGATCCCTGAGCTAAAAAGTACATTTACAATATGCATATGTACTTATAGATGACATATATACGTTTCCTTGAACCTAACAGTAGTGGAGTAGGTGGGGCGCGACCCGTGAGTCGAGGCCGGTGAGTGAGTGTTAATTAGCGTCAGCTGTGTGCGCACCGGTCTCGTATCACGGAGGAGATCAGGAGCATAAGAGAACGAGCGACCGGACCGCCGAGGAGAGAGGACCAGGCCTGGATTTTAGTTGTGGTTTGTTTTATTTGCCACCAGTCGTCCGTTAGGGGCTGCCGGCTGTCTTTGTACTTTGTTATTATTTTGATTAAATGTTTGCCGGTTCCCATCTCCTTCCTTCCTTTTAATTGAAACTTGTTACACTAACCATCATTTGAACCTTTTGCCATTTTTAAGTTTTTAATAAGACAGGGTGTTTAATTTATTAGATTTGTATGAATATTGAGGTGTCATTCCTGATATGCTTTTTGAAGTTCACATCTATGGGAAAAATGGAATGCTAATTATGTTTTTGTCAGAAAACTAATTTTGTACATGTATGAGAATAAACCCCACAATGGGACTGGCAAATCTCGGTTAATTTATACATATCGTTATGTTGTGTTCCCAGGTAAAAATTTAGTATACTTTAGTGTATTAGAAATATGAGTGAAGTACATGAATTATAAAAAAAGTATGCTTCCACTTGTTGTGCTTTATTTAAAGAGTATTTAATATGTACTTTTTTAAAGTATACTTTTTTAAAAGTAATTACTTTTGTAATTAAGTTCATCTTAATAGTCCAAACAGGAAGTATACTAATTTACCAGTAATCAAATTATTTTTTAAATGTACTTTTTGAAAGTGTGCTTAATTGCTCATGAATCTTGATTTTCATTAGTGTCTTTTAGTGCACTTGAAGTTTAAAAAAAGTTGTTCCAATTTAGTATACTATTTATACTAGAAGTGTAATCAAATAGATGTTAAGTTGAAGTTAATGCATAACTGAATACACTTAACTATACTTGGATTTGACGAAAATAGTACAAAATGTAGAAAATATACTTAGTACACTTTATTAAAGTATATTTTTAATATTATTATTTATCACCTGGGTTCCCACAGAGATATAGAAGCAGAAATGTGTTGCGGGTTTATTCAAAGGAGTCTTCTACAGTTTTCAACTCAACGTCTGTGTGAATCTGTTGTTCTGCAGTGCTGGACGCATCACTTTTTTTCTTCTAATATTTTTACAATTTCTTGTCTGCCTTTAACTCAAGCTTTTGCTATAATGTTGTCCAAGATGGGCTTCAAGGCATATGCGTATTCCATGACACTTTTAGTTTTATTTTCTTGGTACACATATCCACCGGTGTAAATACCGATCAGTTTGCAATCTGCATCAAAAACTGGAGAGCCAGAAGATGCATGAAAAAAACAAGAGTCATAAGTGATCTAGTTCTTATGAAAATCCCATTTTTGCTTCAAGGACTCTTGTGTCATAACATGATAGAAACTGATATTTTTAGATACGTGTTCATCTGCAGCCTCAGATCGATTGTCTCCACCAATGACAAAACACGGGTCCATCTTCTTCACCTGACCTTCTGGATGGCCCACAATGCAGATCTCACTTCTGTTATCAGGTGTGTCATGTCTGTAATGATCGAGCAATTGAGGATACTTAGCCATGTCATCGTCAGAATTAAATTCAAGAAGAGCATAGTCGAGGTGATTATCCTTGTCATCTTTGCCGTAAAAGAAACATGTGATGTCTTTTATTGATACACGCTTGGTATTCTGGGCCAGGTCTTCATAACCAAACACAGCTGTGAAAACTGAAGCGTTACATTTCCCAATCACATAAGTGAGAATAAATCTGTCTAAGAGCAAGAATGAAGTTCCTACAGCAGTCTTCTGTCTTTCGATCTTACACAAAGAGTCACAGAGTCTCATGATCTCTCTCACTTCCTTCACTTCTGAGAAACTCTCAACCCTTTTATCATATTCTTCTCTGAAGAACTTCTTGACCTGAGCGTTGTCTCTGAGGTTCTCTCTCTGCTTTAGTAAACCTGTAAACTGATCACGCAGGAGTTTCAGAATCTCTCCACATCCAAAACACCAAAAGAAAAGTGTATTACTTTTGTGGAATGCATAAGGGGAACCGTTGCACTATGAAAGACAAAAAAAGATCAATCTCCCTGCAGTCATGTGTGTGGATAGTGATGCATTTAAGTAGTCAATATACCGTATTCAGCTTCACTAGTTTTCCTAGCACTGCTTAAAAAATAAATACTGAATAAAATTGTTTTGGTCTTCATATGTCAATTTTTACATAAAAATGAAGTTCTAAATACTGTACTCATTTTCAATTACAATTTTTTTGAATTATGATAAATTTTTCCACATTTTATTTCTTTCAGACACGGACATCCAAAGATTTGCTGCACTCTTACTCCAACAAATACAGTTAAAGACCTAGGCGTTATATTAGACGGCAACCTGTCATTTAAAAATCACATCTCAAATATCACAAAAACAGCCTTCTTCCAACTTAGAAATGTTTCCAAGTTACGAAATATTTTATGTGTTGCTGACGCAGAAAAGCTTATTCATGCATTTGTGAACTCACCCCAGGTGATAAATAATAATATTAAAAATATACTTTAATAAAGTGTACTAAGTATATTTTCTACATTTTGTACTATTTTCGTCAAATCCAAGTATAGTTAAGTGTATTCAGTTATGCATTAACTTCAACTTAACATCTATTTGATTACACTTCTAGTATAAATAGTATACTAAATTGGAACAACTTTTTTTAAACTTCAAGTGCACTAAAAGACACTAATGAAAATCAAGATTCATGAGCAATTAAGCACACTTTCAAAAAGTACATTTAAAAAATAATTTGATTACTGGTAAATTAGTATACTTCCTGTTTGGACTATTAAGATGAACTTAATTACAAAAGTAATTACTTTTAAAAAAGTATACTTTAAAAAAGTACATATTAAATACTCTTTAAATAAAGCACAACAAGTGGAAGCATACTTTTTTTTATAATTCATGTACTTCACTCATATTTCTAATACACTAAAGTATTCTAAATTTTTACCTGGGACGACTTGACTACTGTAATGCTCTACTTAGTGGTTGTCCTGTATCATCGATAAACAAACTACAGTTAGTTCAGAATGCAGCTGCCAGAGTTCTTACTAGGTCAAGACAATACGATCACATAACCCCAGTTTTATCATCGCTTTACTGGCTACCCATTAAGTATCGTATTGATTTAAAAATTATTTTAATTACTTACAAAGCCTTAAACGGTTTAGCCCCTACTTACTTAACCAAGCTTTTATCACGTTAAAACCCAACACGCTCTCTAAGATCTCAAAACTTAGGACTTTTGACAACACCTAGAACAACTAACTCCACCAAAGGGGGTCGAGCTTTCTCATACGTAGCACCTAAACTCTGGAATAGCCTTTCTGATACTATTCGAGGGTCAGACACACTCTCCCAATTTAAATCTAGATTAAAGACACATCTTTTCAGCCAAGCTTTCACTTAATGCATAGTTAATGAACAGCAGCTACGCTAATTATTCTCTTTATTCTCTTTCCGCCTCTGCTTCGGGATGCCCATCCCGAGGTAGGAAGAAGTTCCACCATGTCCAGACGACCGACAGATGCCCATCCCCAATTTGAGATAACGCCAGCTACAGCTGCAGACTGACTGAGCATCCCAGCCCCATCTAAGGCAATTCCACCACCAGCCAAGAGAAATATGACCATCGGACCATCCCAGCTCAGACCAATACACCCCCAACAAGAGCAAAGACAGACTATTTGTCTCATTAATGCTGAAGTTACAATATTTGGTATTGAATGCTAAACTTAAATCACATGTCAGCAGTTTGAGTGCAGCTATGACACGTCAGAGGGGATCTGGCCCTCCCGGTTGAGCCTGGTTTCTCCCGAGGTTTTTTCTCCATTAATCAATCATTGGAGTTTGGGTTCCTCGCCACAGCAGGGCAGTGTTGGCCTGCTCACCGGGAGACTGCATTTATTTATTTATTTAGAAATTATATATTATTTATTAGTATGATCTTACTCGTTGTATAAATACAATGCACTGTGCTGTGTTTTACCTTTTCTGTTTTTCCTGTTTGCCCTGTAAAGCTGCTTTGAAACAATACACATTGTGAAAAGCGCTATATAAATAAACTTGAATTGAATTGAATCTGTTTCTAGTTAGACAATGTTTGACAGAGCTTGACTGAGCATTAATGGACAACTGAGATTATTCAATAAATCATTTTTCAGTTCAAAACTAAACTAAAAAACAACCGACACAACGTCACAAAACAACAGGCAAGGTAATTAATCCACAGAAAAGGTATTACACGGGCACGGCAAGGCAAGACACGACACGACTCATTACGATACAAAGTACAATAAACGAGCACAGGACAATAGACATGAGGATGTTTTATAGTGAGACAGACAAAGGATAATTAACAAGGACACTCAAGGAAAGCTAACGAGGAAACAAGATGGTGGGAACAAAGACGCAGACCAGAGAGAGAGTATAGCAAGCCGGTAGCATCACTATCTCTCCCTCCACACACAACCTTAGGCTATGCCATGACTCCGCCCCAAGACCAAGAATAGACATGACATGATAGCGGAATCATGACATAAGCCCCCCCTTAAAGAACACCTCCAGGTGTTCATCAAGGGGAAGACTAACAAGACAAGACAGACTGGGTAACAGACAAAGCAAGGCAAAACATGGCAAACAAGATTAAGGGCAAACAAGAGTACATGATAATAGTGTTGGGTTGCGACAACAAAAACAACAAACAAGGGAGCCGGGGCGGGGGAAAACAAGTGTACATGTGGGGTTCAGAGTGGTTTTGGCTAGGTGGGGGCGGGACAGTCTTAGCCCTGGGTGGCACTCGGGACACGGACTGGACCGCCGGCTGGCACACAGAGTGGATCTGAGATGACCTTCAACTCTGCCTGACCAAACCCCGAGTGGCACGCAGTGGAGAGGATGACTGCTTTGTCATTCAGTTCTGGTGGCGTCTCTGAAAATGCTTTTGTTTTAAAAGGTTGTGGAGATCACCAGTGATGTGTTCTTTCAGGCTGATGAGACTGTCCACTCTCCTCCAGATGCTCCTCAAGCTCAAGAAACATCTCCACATTACCTTGTTCAACTCGCTCTGCCCATCTTTCCAGCTTTTTCATAATTGCGTCAACTTTGTCATGCATTTTTAGGAAAATTGTGTTTGGCCCTTGTAATGACAGATTAAGCCAGATTGAGCTTTCCGGAAACACATGTCAAACAAGCCAGTTTGGAAAACCAAGCTGGATCTGTCAGGCAGCGGGCGAATACCAATTCTCAGTCTTTCAAAATAGATTGCACTTCTTTTTGCAGTTCATAAAGACTTGTGCATGCCTTCCCATGGGATAACTACCGGACTTCAGTGTGAAACAGCAATGCTTCATGCTGTTTGCCCTTCTTGTTGCAAAGTGTAGCTACTAGTCTGCTGTTTACATTTACATTTATTCATTTGTCAGACACTTTTATCCAAAGCGACTTACATGTAGGGTGCAGTGGGGAGCTATCACTGCAGAGCAAACAAGGGTAAGGTGCCTTGCTCAAGGGCACTTCAGTCATTTCCTGGTGGCACTGAGAATTGAACCAGCGAACTTCTGGCTACAAGTCCAACTCTCTAACCACTAGACCACAACTGACCTTAAAATTTGATTTACATTTCAGAATATTGTTTAGTTCAGAATAAAGTGTTTTGCTAGCAAGCGACTTCTGATGTATGATGGTGTCACGAATTCACAGGGAGAACCCAAACGGAGGCAGCAGTTGAGAATGGACTTTAATAAAACAAAAGACCCACGATGGGGCAAACAACAAACTAAAACCTGTGCCTTGAGTCCCTTGTTTTTCCCTACCATCATACACCAACACAATTATCCCATGAAAGTCCCATCTCTTTTGTGTTGGTGTCCAGTTTGTTGAAAATGTCACTGCCTGTACAAATCCCCTCGAGTGCCGGGCAGAAGAACATATTCTCATGTAGTTTTCTGTCAAATGAGTATCTGATGGACGCCAGGAACTGAGCAGAATTAGGCAAGGCAAGGCAAGGCAAGTTTATTTATATAGCAAATTTCATACACAAGTGCAATTCAAAGTGCTTTACATAAAATTGACAGAAAGAAATAAAACGTATCTTTAAAATGCAAATGATTTACGATCACAAAAACTTTAGATTTTAAGAAACAATAAAACAGCAATAAAATTGATTAAAATGTGAGTGTATATATAAAAAGAATAAGAGCAAATAAAAATAAATAAGAAATAGAAGTGCAGTTGATGTGAACCAGCACAGTGCTCAGGTTGTGAATGCACAGCTAAACAAGTGTGTTTTTAATCTGGATTTAAAAGTAGCTACTGTTGGTGAACATTTGATGTCTTCCGTAAGCAGATTCCAGCTATGGGTGGCGTAATGGCTAAACGCTGACTCCCCCTGTTTTGAGTGAACCCTTGTTATCTCTAACTGACTTGATCCTGATGATCTGAGAAGTCTGATTGGTTTATATTTAATGAGCATATCTGAGATGTATTTAGGTCCTAGACCTTTGAGTGATTTATAGACAATTAATAAAACTTTGAAGTTGATTCTAAAAGTAACTGGTAACCAGTGTAAGGACCTGAGGATTGGAGTGATATGCTCAGATTTTTTGGTTCTGTTCAGAATCCTGGCAGCAGCGTTCTGTATGAGCTGCAGCTGTCTGATGGTCTTTTTGGGAAGACCTGTAAGGAGTCCATTACAGTAATCCACCCTGCTGGTGATGAAAGCATTGACTAGTTTCTCTAAATCTTGGCTTGAGACAAAACATCTGATTCTGGCTATGTTTCTGAGATGGTAGTACGCTGATTTGCTTATTGCTTTGACATGACTGCTGAAACTAAGGTCAGACTCCAAAATGACCCCAAGATTTTTTACCTTGCTTTGTGTCTTTAGACCTCTTAAGTCAAGGTATGTGTTTACCTTTTTAGTTTCATCCTTGTTTCCAAAAACAATGACTTCAGTTTTGTTTTTATTTAACTGAAGGAAGTTTTGACACATCCATCTGTTAATTTCATCAATGCATTGGCAAAGAGAGTCAATAGGCCTGTAGTCATTGGGTGAGAGGGCTAGGTAGATCTGAGTGTCATCTGCATAGCTGTGGTAGGCAATTTGGTACTTTTTGATTATTTGGCCAAGTGGGAGCATATACAAATTAAAGAGAAGCGGAGCAAGAATCGAGCCCTGTGGAACACCACAAGTCATGGGTGTCCAGTCAGATTTATGGTTGCCTATGTTCACATAGTAACCTCTCCCTTTAAGGTATGAATACAACCTTTTCAATGATCTTGCCTATAAAAGGAAGATTTGATATTGGTCTGTAGTTAGATAGTAAGGTTTTGTCTAGATTGCCCTTTTTTAGAAGAGGTTTGACAACTGCATTTTTTATGGACTCTGGGAAGTTAGACACATCAGCAGATTTGTGGACCTGTAGCGAATATTTTTCCATTAATCCTTTTAATCAATGGACTCTTAGCGTTGTTTGCGATATAATGTACACAGCGAGTGACTCTGTCATTCGACAACGGGGCGGTCATAAGCTCATTTGCTGTTTTCTCACCATTCATGGCCCAACACATGGCCACAGCAGAGGGCTTTATGGGTTTCCCTGATTCTTTTTGGCTTTTTGGTGTGAGCGATTAAGTAAGCCAGCTCATATGATGCCCCCATTAGAAATCATTTCGCCTTGTTGTGCGATCCTGTGTTTTTGACCCTGGCATTTCTTTCGGCGAAAAAAGACTTTAGGCATTTTTGTGAGAGAAGGATGTTTTGTCTCCAAATGTTTTTGCATTTTGCTTTGCTTCATACTTTTATGGGCGAGCACTTCTGAACAGATAACACATTGAGGATAATTTATGTTGCTGACTGTAGAACAAGTGAATCCATTCTTTATAAATTCTTCATATTCCCGGCGCTTCCTACTTTGTTGCAGTGCACAATGATGTCATCATCAATAAATAAACTACAGTTAGTTCAGAATGCAGCTGCTAGAGTTCTTAACAGATCTAGAAAATATGATCACATAACCTCAATTTTAGCATCTCTACACTGGCTACCCATTAAAGGGACAGGTCACTCAAAAATTAAAAACCGACATCATTTAATCACCCTCAGATAGTTTCAAACCTGTATAATTTCTTTATTCTGTAAAATACAAAGAAAGATATTTGTAAGAATGTTTGTGAATGTTTTGAATATTTTTATTTTAAACAGTTTAGGGCACCTTTGGGAAACAGTCTTCAAAATATCTTTCTCTCTGTTCATCAAAACAAAGTAATTTAAACAGGTACGGAATGACTTGAGGCTGAAAAAATGATGACAGAATTTTAATGATAACTTTATATCTGTATAGGTTCTGTATAGACCAGCAGTTCTCAATCCATGAGCGTTAGGTCTCTGCTAACTGGACATCACTGGATATTCTGCCCTGATTCCAGTCTTAGGCAGAGGTCGTACAATTACTTCAGTAACATTTTGGAAAACATGTACAGTACTTTTAAAGTAAATTAAGGAAGAAAACCTATTGATGGGCGTGTGGTTCACTGTTTACTGTGTGTTCAAAAGTAAGAGCTTTTGACAACACACACCTGTGACACAACATCAGAAAACATACGTTTTGTCTGAAAAGTTAAAATTTCATATAACCGAGCAATGCAGGGGCCAGTTATTCAAAAAATTGAATCTGGATCAGAATTATCTGGATTTGAAATCTCCATGTTTTGCGATCTAGGATCAAATAATCCAATTGACTTTTATGCCGGTTTTTCAAAGCAAAACTGGAAATGTAAATGTAATAAATCACAAGTCATTTTCTATCCTCGCTTATCAATGAGTTACTGAGTGCAGCTGTAACACGTCGGAGGAGATCTGGACCTCCCGGCTTAGAATGGTTTCTTCCAAGACTTTTTTCTCGTTTTTTTTCATCATTTAAGTTTTGTTCCTCACCACTGTGCAGTGTTGGTTTGCTCACCAGGAGACTGCTGATGTTAGATTAGTTTAGGGTTAAATTCCGTTAACATTTCTTTACTTGAATGGTCTTACTCTTCTTATAACATGTACTGTTGTATTCTACTTTTTCTGTGCTTTTATTTTTATTTTGTTTTCTTCCTATAAAGCTCATATGAAACTATGCAACACTGTTAAAAAGAGCTATATAATAAAAGTGTCCATCATATTTATGTCGATTGACATTATATGTATATATTGAATTAAAAAAAACAATGACCTCAACACAATATATCGGATTTAGATATTTATTGACAGAAGAATAAACATTTCATTATCTTCAGGCATACAGTATTTTTCTTAGCATATATATACTGTAGTATATTTAGAGAGAGAGAATAATTTACAATTACATTTCTCGCAGCCTTGGAAGCACACAGGTTTTAAAAAAGTCTTCCAGGACCTTCAGGTTTGGTTTCCATGTGTCATCTCTGGATATGGGTATAATGACATGATCTTTCTTGGTCCACACGACGAAGTAGCAGGTTTGTCTTCCAGTGAGGTGAATCTGGCCCTGTACTTGGTGCCAGTACTTATGTTCTGTGCCCAAGCTGTAAGTATCCCCTTTCTTACTGATATAGGGGATCAGTTTTTTATCATCATCTTTTTTCTCTTCATCTTTTTTCAGTGCATCATCAATTGTCATTTCTCTTGCATTGTAGGGACACTTGACCTCCAATATTTCAGACGACCCCACCAGACCATCTGGAGATGCTCCCAATACTCCTGACGCAGACAGCCACAAGCCGGACTTCTGGACTTCCTTCTGAGTTGCAGTGGTGAATGCCTGGATGGCCGTACACTCGTTATCAATACCCCATTTCATAGCTTGATTACGCTCTGTGGGCGGTTGATTTCCCAGCACTCTGTCTGGAAGATCATCAGTCACAACCTTTGACATTAGGACATCTCCAAAGATGCTGGCAGTCACCCTCCCTCTCCTAAATAAATGCCACAGTGGATTGGCGCACTGACCAATTGTTGCCTCCTGAATGGCCCTCTGTTCCTCCTGTGACAAAACCATTCTAGCCAGAATAGCTTGAGACCACTGACGATTTACATACTCTATAATTTTCGGAACAGAATGTGCTTCCATGGTGTGAGGTTCCTCTTCTGGCTCAGGTGAGTGACAGCTCTGAGTAGAAAAACACATTTGGTTCATATAATAATACATATTGAATGCTGTTTGTAGTCAGATGGAGATCGATTGAGGATTGAAGCACAACTGAGATTATTCAATAAATCATTTTCATTTGATTCAACATCACTTCGTCTCCTGCCTGCTGTTCTTCCCTTCATCTCTGTATCTACCTGGTGCTTGATTTACAGTATTAATATTTTCAGATTTAGGAATGTCCTGAGAAAGAGAGATCTAGTGAAACTGGACTAATCTTTGGATCTGCAAGCCTTATGGTTGGATCTATAATGAGAGAAGCGAAAACATTCTCGAGAACCTGAGTCTGTTCCTCAGCCATTCATGCTGTTGGCTCTTGTGTCAGCTGGTTATACATTTTGTTTCTAACATAGATGGTGATAAACAGGCAAAAGTTATGGAGAACTTATGGAGAACAGTCACGCCTCTTTTCTGCACCTGGTGTCAGTCACACCCGCTTGAAGGAAATCGAAACTAAATGCATACATGCTCCTCCACCCAAAAAAATACAGAATATATATCAATTATACAGAATAGATAAAAAACACCAGCTTTTTATTTTATTATGACTCTGTTTCATATCAACTGTATTTGTGATCTATTTTGTTTACAGGAATGAAAAGCAATACTCAAGTATTCTTCTTTGATGAATCAGAGCGGACTCTCATCCAACCAACGGCCCAATTGTTACTTTAAATTGATGATATTCAACACAACCACAGGTGATTTAATGTGAAGTCCTCCATTAAAGTAGCAGGAATGAACTTAAAAAGACAACAATTGTAAAGATTGTCTCATTTTATTAAAGACCTAACCATCATATTTGTTTGGTACATTTTCTCAAAAAAAAGTATAAGATTTATGTGTATTGATTACATATAGAAAATCCATTGGATTACATATTGTTATACTAATGTGATACAAATTTGTAAGATATCTGTAAATGAAACGAGTGGGATTTATATTAATAAATAAAAAGTGTTTTAAATTCATTAGGATTACGTATTCTTACATATTAAACCCAATTTAATTCGAATGCATCCCATTTATGTATTAACACACGATTATTTGATTATTTGAATTATGGCAAAATAGTATAATCCAGGTGCAGAAAAGAGGCGTGACTAACAACAGGTGCAGAAACTGAAAGCAAACGTTTGAAAGCCACGTACACGGTTTCTTTAGACTCCCATTCGACTTAGAGAAGGAAAATATCTTTTTTCTCAAAAGGTTGTAGATATATTTTAATGGCAACTGTAGTGCTTGGTTGTGCCCCAGTGACTTTGTTTAGGCGTGATGTATTTGGTAATTTTATACTGTGATAAAGTGATAAATATATCGAATGATAACATAAAGAAATAATAATTGGGTATAGAAAACAGAAAGGAAGATTTTTAACATTAATGTTATCATCATAATGTTATTATAAAACACATTTACTTATACTGAATCATTTAACATAATAACATAACAAACGTTTATTATTTGAATACATAATTATTAGACTATTCCATTAAACTCTTTTTGTAAAATCTTAAATATATTCAGAGTCTAGTGATGCTCTAAATACAAGTCATGTTTTCAGAAACAAAAGCAAAATCCTAAATACAAAGACAAGGAGGTACTTATTCTAAAATAAAATAAAACAATGAACCGTTGTGAAGGCAGATTTCTTTCATGTAAATAATGATTTTTCAGTGGTATTTACAGCCATTTAATTTTTGTTTTTATGTATTTAATAGATTATTGTTATGTAACAGGACATGGAAAAGAAAGTGTTCCAGTATCGTTTAAACTTTTGTTTAAATAAAATGTGGATTAAGATCCATCCATGACCGTACTAGATGCTCTTAAAACAAGTCCTTCTTACAGGGAAGAAAAGGAAAAGTCTAAGAACAAAGACACACAAGTCGATCCATACACAAGTCCAGGGGACAATTTGTAATCCTCAATGAGCCAAACTTTTATTTCTTTGGGGCTTTTGACTACATAATGATAGTCATAAAACAGTCATAATGATAACTGATCGCGACTCATTCCAGGAAAGCAAAGCCCTTTTACAGTATAGCTGAGAGACAAACATTTGAGATACAAGAAATGTAATCTTTTGAATAAAATAAGTTAAAAGTTACCTATTTAGGTTAAACAGGAGTCTGTAGAGCTTCACGTCTCACCTTGAGCAGCACTTTTAATTGTGTCTTGTTTCCGCATTTGTCTGTGAGTCCACACCCTGTTTAGAATGACTATCAATATTATAAACTCCACCCACCACCTCACACAGTATCAGCACGTTTAACTCTTTCAGCCATTTCACAGTAGGTGCAGCAGTTTAACTCCCTCTTCCCTTAAATGTGCAAAAAAAATCATCAAACGAAGACTGGCACAAGACATCAATACTTATCCTGAATGTTGTGTCATCTCTGCTTAACGTTGTTTTTAAAGTTTTTAAAACGTTTTAATGCTATGAAGTTCCTGCATAAATACTGATATTCAACAGGACAACCTTTTAAAAATGCTACACATCAATTTACTAGGACGCAGGGAACATTACGATTTGTATAGCTTAAAGTGATAGAGAGGAAAAGTTTGACTTAAACACAGCAGCCTCACTTTGAAATTGAGGCAATCACTGGCATCACCCTTTCGAACATTTTATTTTACTTTAATTGTCCTTTAAGGCTTCACATTTTCATCTTGCACTCCGCAAACTCAAACGCATTAATTCAGAAACTATACTTTATGGTAAAGTGGGCACTTGTGGCTTAAAGGTTGTGGGTTTTGCGTCTCAGTAACTGCAGTAAATGTTTTATATAATTCTCGTGAAACAATAAAAAAGCTTTTCTAAAAGCAAAAATTCATCCATTCTCCAAACCATGTTATCTATCTGGTGATTTTTCAGGACAATACATAGAATAGGGGGATAGATGGCCAGTTCATCTCAGGAGATTCACAAACGTATGTGTGTATATGTGTACATATTCACCAAAATTCAGAGTATAAGAAATGCAATCATTTTAGTACATTATTTGAAGTATATTATCCTCGAATGAAATTAAAAGTAATAGAAAGTTTGTCTTGACAAATTTTTAAGGTACAAACAGATGGAAGGCAAATCCTGCCAAATTTAAATGAATTAATTAAACGATGAAAATGAAAATCAGATTAACAATTTCATTATACACAACTGCGTGCACAATATGTGCCAAAATGAAAAATATAATGAAAGGATTTAATTTTCATTTTTACACTGACAATGCTATTTCCCTCTCAAATTGAAAAAGAAAATGCAATTTGTGATTTGATATTTAATTTTCACTAAAATCTCGATGCAAGACTGCCAATATGAAAATGAAAAGGGAGAGAGAGTCAGTCAAGAGGTAATGTAAGAACTACCTATTATTATGACATAATAGTGTTTTTACACGTTCTATGTACTTAAACTTGTTGTTTGACACTCCATAAACCAAAGTAGCCCCTAAAAAATCATATGCTACTTACTCTTTGAAATATTGGCATTAAGATTAATTGATGAAAAGTAGGCCTTTATAATCAGATACAAAGCAACCAAGTAAGTATCTACTTGAGTAGATTTTTCATTGCATACTTTTTTACTTGAGTAACAATTTCTCTAGTTTCTTGTACTTTTACTCGAGGAAAGATTTTGGCTACACTACCCACCTCTGGACTGCAGAAAACAAAGTAACCATTAGTTCTCTGAGAACCATTATATCATCTACTAAGCCTCCGTTACTCTAGTTTAGGACGCTTAAAGCCCAGCTGAAGAAAAGAAGCCAAGCAGCTAAATACACCTTTGTTTGTAACCCTAGCTTTTGTATTAAGTATCATATTTGTTGAATATATCTTACCTTTAAAAGTTTGTTATTAAAAAGAAAAGGAACCAATTAAAATAAGTTTTATTGATTACCAAAACCGCCTAGGTTTTAATTGAGTGTTTTAAGAATTTGAGCAAGAACATACCACAAAGGTGTCTTCCGACCAATTTATTTTCGAGTATTTGAAATATTTATAATTTAGGCCGGACTTGACTCACTTTACCTATCCTGAGAATAATAAATAATAAGACTAAAGGCGATAAGACAAAGGTACACGTCGTTAAACAATATATTGGCCTAAATTTTTATTACTGGTCAACACCAATAACATTCAATGTGACCATTTATCGCCCGATACCAATATGGACGATAATTTATCGTGCATCCCTAAACATTTTTTATTTGGCGGGAACTAAAAATCCATAGGCTTTTGGTGGGTTGGCCTACAAACGTATATGATCTCTGCACCCCTCCATTGATTTTCTTTGTTGTTTTGCCTAATGGATCCCATATCTGATGTAATATGTGTTACATCGCACACGGGCAGCACCACAACAGACTGTAGAAACCATTAAGAACAAGGAGTTTGTTTTACGCTGGTGATTCACAGCTGGGTTATGACCAACCTATTTCATTTTGCCATAATAGAGGTTTGGGGAGCACTCCCGGTCCTCCATAGTTTACGCATCTGCTTTCAATTAGCATTGTTTAACTCAAATGGATAAACAAAAGCATTTTTCAAATGGACAAAGAAAAGCAACAGGCAAATAAAGAAAGAAAAGCATTCGGGAAATGTTTAATTTGTTTTATTCAGGAAGTGTCTATTTATTTATACATTTAAAAAAACAAAAATTCAGTTGTTGTCTTATTATTCAATTAAACTGCATTTTAGAACACAAATTTATAACCAGTTTTACATATGTCTATTAACTTCTCAATTTAAAAAGTGATTTATTTATTTACAATTTATGTTTTTATTATTAAGTTGATTCTTCATTCTATTTTTAAGCAGCACTGACGGTCCTTCATAGTTTCGAAGGTGATGCGAGGTGCTTGTTACACAAACAAAGTTTAACAAATGGACAAATTACTAGTATAATCATTGACAAAGACGGCCCTTATATTCTTAGAAAAAAATAAGCTTTGAATACATGAGAATTGCATTTAAGAATATTCTTAAAAACTTTCTCTTAAGAAAGTTTTTAAATTTTCTCTCAAGAACTATTTGTAAAACCGGCGTGTTTTTGTGTGAATTGTGAAAGAATCGATGGAACTGAATTGGTAGAGCTGTGTTAGTGTTCTGCTTGCATGTGCCACTGAGTTACAGTATGCTGTGAAATGTCTCGATATTGTTGTTGCTGGCCCAGGAAAGCATTGTTGCAATCATGTAGTGTAAATCCTGTATGATGGAGGATGTGTACAGGTGTTGATATTGTCCTTCAGGTTGTGATCATAGTTTGTAACTTGTCAATGTAATCTTGTATAAGATCAAAAACTGGGGAACCTGATTTCCCATTAAAGAAATAAGAGTGATAAAGAATATTTATTCTAAACACTGTAGTGTTATGACATGAAAGGGATCATTTGAAGACCTTTGTTGATGAACAGGTGAAGTTAACAAACACATTCACTAATGAAAACATCAACAATACGAATAAAAACCATAATAGTGTTGAGTGTTTCCTTTAGTGTGGCTCTTACCCTTGATTTATTATGTTACATTTTTTGCTAGCTGAAATAGTTTGTTTCTGAAGCATATTTTTAAGAGCCTGACAAAAGACAAAATCGTTTCGTCCTGGTATGTGATGAAACTCCAAAGGGAGACTAACGGAGAAACTAGGTGGTGGAGACACACGGAAGACAAGCGCAAAATATGAAAACATACGACACATGTCTCCACACAAGACATGGTACGGTCACGACTTGTCTACAAGGCACGAAAACTCAGAACAGGAATGACAGGATCCTGACAGATGGAGTGTTTAAATCTCACGTGAGAGCCACTTCTAAAACCTGTGCCTTGAGTCCCTTGATTTCCCTACCCTCATACACCAACACAATCACATTTACATTTACATTTAGTCATTTAGCAGACGCTTTTATCCAAAGCGACTTACAAGTGGGGTAGGTAATGGAAGCAATTAGGACAGCATAAGTACAACAAGGGCATAAGTGCAATCAAAAAGAAGACTGGTTTCATATAGCCTAACACAGTATACAGAAACATTCATTCATTTTTTTTTTTTTTTGTTATTTTTTTTGTAATTTTGTTTAGAGTAGAGAAGAAACGAGTAGAGAAGAAAAGAGTAGAGAAGAAACTTGAGTCAGAACAGAACAGTAAAATGTTGGCGGAAGAGATGGGTTTTCAGGCGTTTCTTAAAGATGGCTACAGAATCTGCAGATCTTGTAGCAGCAGGCAGATCATTCCACATAGGTGGAACAGATCCGGAGAAGGTGCGCGAGAGAGATTTTCTACCTTTATGGGATGGCACCACAAGACGCCGTTCGTTTGCAGAGCGTAGGGATCTGGCGGGTACATAAGTCTGCATTAGTGAGTGAAGATAAGGTGGTGCCAAACCAGTGGTGGTCTTGTAGGCCAGGAGCAGAGTCTTGAATTTGATGCGAGCGACTATAGGGAGCCAATGTAGCTTGATGAGTAGAGGAGTAACGTGTGCCCTCTTCGGTTCATTAAAGATGACTCTTGCCGCAGCATTCTGGATCATCTGTAGAGGTTTGGTTGTGCAAGCTGGAAGTCCTCGCAGTAGTGCATTGCAGTAGTCCAGTTTGGACAGGACTAGAGCCTGTACTAGGACTTGCGTAGCATGCTCTGATAGGAAGGGTCTAATTTTCCTGATATTGTAGAGGATGAATCTACAGGACCGGGTGGTGCTGGCAACTTGATCTGTGAAGTTGAGCTGATCATCGATCACCACTCCCAGGTTTCTTGCCTTTCTGGAAGGTGTGATGGTTGATGAGCCCAGTTGAATGGAAAGGTTGTGATAAGTCTTTATATCAGCCGGGATTACAAGCAGTTCGGTTTTTGAAAGGTTCAACTGCAGGTGATGGCCGTTCATCCAGAGTGAGATGTCGGCTAGGCAAGCTGAGATGCGTGCTGAGACAGTCGGATCGTCAGGGCGAAAAGACAGGTAGAGTTGTGTATCATCCGCATAGCAGTGATAGGAAAAGCCATGTTTCCTAATGACAGAGCCAAGGGATGTCATGTATACAGAGAATAGCAACGGACCAAGCACTGAGCCCTGAGGCACACCTGTGTCGAGATGTTGGGACTCAGACACCTCACCCTTCCAAGATACTCTAAATGACCTACCTGAGAGGTAAGACCTGAGCCATTGTAGCACCATTCCGGAGACCCCCATAGCCTTGAGAGTGGACAGGAGGATGTGATGGTTAACAGTGTCAAAGGCGGCAGATAGATCCAGTAGGATGAGAACAGATGAGTTAGAGGAAGCTCTTTCCAGTCTCAGGGAATTATCCCATGAAAGTCCCATCTCTTTTGTGTTGGTGTCCAGTTTGTTGAAAGTGTCACTGGCTGTACAAATCCCCTCTAGTCGTGAGCAGAAGAACATCCTCATGTAGTTTTCTGTCATATGAGTATCTGATGAACGCCAGTAACTGAGCAGAATTAGACACACCAGCAGATTCGTCAACCTGTACCAAATATTTCTATTGACTCTTAATGTTGTCTGCGATATCATGTACACAGGGAGCGACTGTGTCATTCGACAACGGGGCGGTCATAAGCTCATTTACTGTTTTCTCAACATTCATGGCCCAACACATGTCCACAGCAGAGGGCTTTATGGGTTTCCCTGATTGTGTTTGGCTTTTTTGTTTGAGGGATTAAGTAAGTCACCTCATATGATGCCCCCATTAGAAGTCATTTTGCCTTGATGTGCGATCATGTGTTTTTGACACTGTCATTTCTTTCCGCAAAAAAAGACTGTGAGAGAAGGATGTTTGTCTCCAAATGTTTTTGCATTTTGCTTGGCTTCATACTTTCATGGGCGAGCACTTCTGAGCAGATGACACATTGAGGATAATTTATGTTGTTGACTGTAGAACAAGTGAATCCATTCTTTATGAATTCTTCATATTCCCGGCGTTTCCTACTTTGTTGCAGTGCACAATGATGTCATTATCAGTAAATAAACTACAGTTAGTTCAGATTGCAGCTGCTAGAGTTCTTAACAGATCTAGAAAATATGATCACATAACCTCAATTTTAGCATCTCTACACTGGCTACCCATTAAAGGGACAGTTCCCCCAAAAATTAAAAACCGACATCATTTAATCACCCTCAGATAGTTTCAAACCTGTATAATTTCTTTATTCTGTAAAATACAAAGAAAGATATTTGTAAGAATGTTTGTGAATGTTTTGAATATTTTTATTTTAAACAGTTTAGGGCACCTTTGGGAAACAGTCTTCAAAATATCTTTCTCTCTGTTCATCAAAACAAAGTAATTTAAACAGGTACGGAATGACTTGAGGCTGAAAAAATGATGACAGAATTTTAATGATAACTTTATATCTGTATAGGTTCTGTATAGACCAGCGGTTCTCAATCCATGAGCGTTAGGTCTCTGCTAACTGGACATCACTGGATACTCTGCCCTGATTCCAGTCTTAGGCAGAGGTCGTACAATTACTTCAGTAACATTTTGGAAAACATGTACAGTACTTTTAAAGTAAATTAAGGAAGAAAACCTATTGATGGGCGTGTGGTTCACTGTTTACTGTGTGTTCAAAAGTAAGAGCTTTTGACAACACACACCTGTGACACAACATCAGAAAACATACGTTTTGTCTGAAAAGTTAAAATTTCATATAACCGAGCAATGCAGGGGCCAGTTTTTCAAAAAATTGAATCTGGATCAGAATTATCTGGATTTGAAATCTCCATGTTTTGCGATCTAGGATCAAATAATCCAATTGACTTTTATGCCGGTTTTTCAAAGCAAAACTGGAAATGTAAATGTAATAAATCACAAGTCATTTTCTATCCTCGCTTATCAATGAGTTACTGAGTGCAGCTGTAACACGTCGGAGGAGATCTGGACCTCCCGGCTTAGAATGGTTTCTTCCAAGACTTTTTTCTCGTTTTTTTTCATCATTTAAGTTTTGTTCCTCACCACTGTGCAGTGTTGGTTTGCTCACCAGGAGACTGCTGATGTTAGATTAGTTTAGGGTTAAATTCCATTAACATTTCTTTACTTGAATGGTCTTACTCTTCTTATAACATGTACTGTTGTATTCTACTTTTTCTGTGCTTTTATTTTTATTTTGTTTTCTTCCTATAAAGCTCATATGAAACTATGCAACACTGTTAAAAAGAGCTATATAATAAAAGTGTCCATTATATTTATGTCGATTGACATTATATGTATATATTGAATTAAAAAAAACAATGACCTCAACACAATATATCGGATTTAGATATTTATTGACAGAAGAATAAACATTTCATTATCTTCAGGCATACAGTATTTTTCTTAGCATATATATACTGCAGTATATTTAGAGAGAGAGAATAATTTACAAATACATTTCTGGCAGCCTTGGAAGCACACAGGTTTTAAAAAAGTCTTCCAGGACCTTCAGGTTTGGTTTCCATGTGTCATCTCTGGATATGGGTATAATGACATGATCTTTCTTGGTCCACACGACGAAGTAGCAGGTTTGTCTTCCAGTGAGGTGAAGCTGGCCCTGTACTTGGTGCCAGTACTTATGGTCTCTGCGCAAGCTGTAAGTATCCCCTTCCTTACTGATATAGGAGATTTTCTTTTGTTTCACTGCATCATCAATTGTCATTTCTCTTGCATTGTAGGGACACTTGACCTCCAATATTTCAGAAGACCCCACCAGACCATCTGGAGATGCTCCCAATACTCCTGATGGAGACAGCCACAAGCCGGACTCCTGGACTTCCTTCTGAGTTGCAGTGGTGAATGCCTGGACGGCCTGATGCTCGTTCTCAATACCCCAGTCTAGAGCTGGAATACCCCCTGTGTAAGGTTGATTACTCAGCAGCCTGTCAACTATAGCTGTCACATCATTTGACAAAAGGACATCTCCAAAGTTGCTGGCAGTCACCCTCCCTCTCCTAAATAAATGCCATTGTGGATTCACGCGCTGACCAATTGTTGCATTCTGAATGTCCCTCTGTTCCTCCTGTGTCAAAGCCATACTGTCCAGAATAGCTTGAGACCCATTATGACCTACAGATCTTACAATGCTAGGAACAGAATGTGCTTCCATGGTCTGAGATCCTCTTCTGGCTCAGGTGAAAACAGGTCTGAGTAGAAACAAACATTTTATGCTATGCCCTTATATATTTTCTAACCCTTATAATATGTCAAACATATTGACTATAAGAAAAACATTTAAGATAAGGGAGAAAGAAACACACTAGATTAAACAGACTAAATTCCTATATGTAAAATTAATTTGACAAAAAAATAAGTCGGTCCTGGAGAGTGTCAACATTAATGTCATCATGTCATGTGAAGGTTTTGTATGCCTTGAACACTATAAACAAAAAACAAATACAATACCTGAACAATGTCACTAGGCTCTTTGTTTTGGTGTGTGTAAAGATGACTAAAGACGATAGGCTGAAAGGAGAAAGATCAAATATGTAACTTGATTTAATAATAGAAAAAAGTCTGCTGCGCTTCTGAAAAACAGGAGTGTCATCATGAGAAGACAGAGTTGTGTCTATTTTTGTGTGACTATTGTATATTGAAGATAGGCATGGTGATAAATTGATAAAGAGATGTTGTTGTTTGAATTTTTTGAGGAAATAATTTATATCACATTTTATTTAAATTTAAAAGATTAAAATGCCTGGATTTAATCACAAGAATATCTGTATACAAGTACTTTGTTTGTAGTTTAAGATTCTACAGTTAAATCTGTCACCACCTAGTATAGATGAAAACCTGTGACGAAAAAATAAAACAGGAAACTGACAGTAAAATCCTACAAAAAGCAACAGACTAAGACAAAGTTAGATGATTTTACTAAAAGTTAAAATGATAACTGACCCTTACTGTTTTCATTTATAACACATGACCGAGCTGAACACTAATAGAGAAAAAGAAATACATTTATTTTTTACTTTTTCTTTAAAAGGTTAACAGAATATCTTTACCTTCTCTGAGCGGGAGTCTGGAGAGTCTAAACACGTAGTTTTTAACATCTCAGCATTTATTTGATCTCAGTTTGTGTGTCTGTTGTCAGTCACGCCTCTTTTCTGCACATGGTTTCAGTCACGCCTGCTTATAGGAAAACAAAACTAGACTTTAAAGTCCCACAGCATTCGATGATTTGATCACTGAAAACTCATTTTGAGCATCTTAACATCATGTTTAAATGTATTTTCAGGGGATGATAAATTCACCATGACTTAAAATGACTTGAACGTACCTCTACACCGATGCCATGTTTCATTTTTCCTCTGACAATGTTGTTCTGTTTGTGTGGCAGAAATGTTAAGTTTCAACATTGTTCTGCAACGTTCAGGAAATGTGAGGCGTTCAGAACACTTGCATAGAGCGAACGAGCGACCGGACCGCCGACGAGACAGGACCGGGTCCGAACATGTTTATGTTTGTATTTATGTTTTATTCACCGACCGTGAGGGGCGGCCGGCTGTCTTTTTACTTTTGATTTTATTTGTTTAAAAATTTAAATGTCTTCCGGTTCCCGTCTCCTTCCTTCCTAGCCGTGAGCTTTTCTCTACAATAGGCCTATAGTTGCAATGCAACACAGCATTATATAAATCTTCTCCCCCTCTCCTCTTTAAGCTCAGAGCAAAAGCTCTTATGTGAACGAGACTATGACAAACACCATATTCAATATAAACAAAAAAATCTACATATTCAAGTTTGGTATCATTTGAAATGTCTGTGATTGGTAGAATGGTCTCATTTCCACAACAGCAGAAGAGTTCATACATTGGTTGAGTGCAGGTTAAGAGATTCTGTTGGGTGTGTTCTTCATGGGTCTGTTATGTAAATGCCCATTTGTGAATCAAATGTTAAAGTCACTGAGTGCAGCTGTGACGCGTCAGAGGAGACCTGACCCTCCCAGCTGAGACTGGTTTCTCCCGAGGTTATTTTCTCCATTTATTTCTCATTGGAGTGTGGGTTTCTCTCCACAGGGTCTTGTTAGCTTGCTCACCTGGAGACTGCATTTTTTTCGACTTACATGTTATTTATTATTTATTAGAACGATCTTGCTAGTTCTATAAACACCATGCATCTGTGTGTTTCTGTTTACTATTAGACCAACCTGAAACACATGAAAAGCATATCTGATAAGGCGGAGCGTTTTTAAGGCATAATAAACTGCACAATTTTATTAATTACTTGTTTGTGGTGGGACCAGTGAAAATTGTGACCGCTGACTGTCCATATTTTCATTGTGACAATTGTCAGCAACCCTAGATGCACTGGTGCAAAGTTGACCTGAAGTCGTGGGTTTTCTTTTGAAAACCATTTAATGTCACGGGACATTTTACAAATATAATACAAGTGAACGAGTCTCACTAACACTCCACACCTGAGTGTCCTCCATATTTCTGACAGTCTGTCAGTTTTACAAAATACATACCTCTGGAGTTTTCACCAATAAAATATGCAACACTTTGTTTTGCTAGGAAATTATATGTAATATCTAATTATATAGTCAAGTCAGATTTATTTTTGTAGTACTTTATTTGTGTTGTATCAAAGAAGCTGTACCCAAAAACAAGGGATTGTGACTCAAATGCTGTTCTTCAAGCTTTCTGCTCATCATCGAGTCCAATACCTGCAGTCAAATGTATTCAAATTCTGCAGTTTCTCTGTGACAGATTTTCCTAGCAATGTTTAGTTTCAAGGTCGGACTTGGACTCAAAAGTGTCTCTGGACTTCTTCACCATGCAGGAGCGGCCAATGACACCCAGATGACAACATAACAAACCAGTTCATTGATGCACAAAACAAACTATAACACCACAACTTAACACACATGATTTTAAGGACTTTTCAGGACGAGCGATAAATGCCTGTCAGTGTAATATAGGGTCATGTATTTACACTGTTTGTTGTATAAATACACCAAATAGCACTGTACAGAGAAAAACAGACAGTAACACACATTTGGACTGAATTTATCTGTCACAAAGACATGTGATTTACATCTATGGTCTGTAATGACTCTTGTATTGTCCATGTGATGGTGTACAGCGCCATCTAGTGGTTTAGCTCATGATGGGCTGCAGTAACGTGACTGAATCAGAACCTTTCTTCTGTGACTGCTGTTTGTTATACTGAACCTTAATATTCCTTAAACTGTTACCAGTGTTGGGTGTAACTAGTTAGTAAGTGTCAATAAAAAAATTATTGGAGTTACTTCTGATGTAATTTAACTAAATACTGTGTAAAACATGTGTGTGCAATAGTGCAATTGACAAAAAAATAAATGAATTTATATTGAGCAGAAGTACTTAAAAAGTTACTATCAAGTAGCCTTTCAATGCCATTCATACTAGAACTGATTCTAAATAATCTCAGATTAAAACATGATTCATTATGAAATGCTCTTAACATGCTGATTATTCATACTATTGATATTATTAATATCAATTAATATGATTCTGATCCGACCGATGGCTGTTCAACAGCTCACCAAATCCAAAATGTCACGTAGTATTGTTCCATCTTGTTCATACGCCAAAACTGATCGATCTCACTATCCTGAAGACATTGATGTGAGAGGGAAGAACAGCAGGCACGAGACTAAGTGATCGTAGAATAAAATGAGCAAAGTTTATTGTAGAGAAAAATCACAGTTGTGTTCAGATCCCCATTCTATCTCTGCCTGACTAAAACACATTCATCAGGTGCTATTATACCAACATAGACAGTGGAAAACGACATCCACATGAAAATAAAAGATGTCGTCTATGAAGAGCCCTCTAGGAGGAGACACTACTTTGGACATTCGAATTGACAGAAATATGACAAATGATGTTGTCTTTCAAAATTGTGAATCTTTTAATAAAGAAACCTCGTGCATAGACTGATATTCTCTCATGTGAAACATTTAATATATTATTAAAAATAAATTGTGTGTGAAATAATGTGTCAAGTTATATTTCAAAATGTCACATGACAATGGATGTTTCAAAACTTCCTTCAGTTCAATAAAGACAAAACTCAAGTCATTGTATTTGGAAACAAATATGAAACACATACTTTGACTAAAGGGGTCTAAAGATACAAAATAAAGTCAATCTTGGTGTGGTTTAGATTCAACAGTCATGTCAAAGCAAAACACAAATCAGCTGACTGCCATCTCAGAAATATCACCAGAGTCATGTGTTTTGATAAAAGTCAATGTTTTCATCACCAGCGGGTCGATTACTGCACTGGACTTCTTATTTCCAAAAAGACCATCAGACATCTGTAGCTCATAGAGTGACACATACTCTAACACAGTGGTTCTCAAATGTACTTTGGGGTACTGCAGAGGGGGTACATGAGAGAAACTGACATTCAGGAATAAATAAGGAAAATCAATAAATTCTGATAATAGTATTTTTATATTAAATTAGGACTACACAAAAATGCATAAAAAAATAAATTTAAATATAATAACGGTCCGACTCTCATTTCACTGTATTTTAAAGTAAAATGTTGTTGTTTGGTCAAAGGGTACTTGGCTTTAAAAAATCATAAAAAGCGTATATAAGCCAAAAGGTTTGATTACCACTACCACTAACAGAGGGAAAACTAAAGGAGTACAAAATAAACTCTTACCTGAAACCTTTTCCCAGACGCTTCACAAAAGGGTTTAATATCAAAGGACCACATTCAAGAGTACCAATGGTCCTCAAACTCCTCTGAAGAATGAGATAAGAATCAAGTAAAATGATAACCAGAAACGTACACCAGGAACGTACACCAGGAACGTACACCAGGAACGTACACCAGGAACGTACACCAGGAACGTACACCAGGAACGTACACCAGGAGCGTACACCAGGAACGTACACCAGGAACGTACACCAGGAACGTACACCAGGAACGTACACCAGGAACGTACACCAGGAACGTACACCAGGAACGTACACCAGGAACGTACACCAGGAACGTACACCAGGAACGTACACCAGGAACGTACACCAGGAACATAAACAAGAATAAAAAAACTGTCACATGGACATCCACCCGCTGGCTAGTTAGAGGACTGAAGTCATTCAGCAGAAACCGGCTGCTTTTATGCAGGTGGAATCCTCCTTATTAGCCAATCACGTGACCGAGAGAGAAGAGAACCAATCAGGAAACCGAAGACAGAACCTTTGAACTAAAAAGGTTGAACAGAACAGCAAAGACAGAGAAGAAACAGAGGAGTCAAACAATACATAATATACAAGTGGAACGTAACACGCTTCAAAACAACTTTGTGTATTTTTTAAGATTGGGACCACAACAAAAACAGACACAAAACCAGAACTAACAACAACGCCACCAAAGAGCAAAACAACAAACATATAGCTGTAAAATCTTTGATGTCACCAGCGCTTGTCAGAAACTCACTAACACTTCACACATCTGTGTCACTGACCACTATGTGATTGTTCAAAGGTTCAATAAACATTATTATTAGACTTTTTTAATATGGATGAGATTGTGCTAAAATGAATGAAAGGTGGGATCAATGTGGTCTGTAAATATCTACATTACTTTTTGTTTGGTTAATGAAACAGCAGTATTATGGTTTAAACAGATCTGTTTCAGGAATTAATTTACAGTTTATCAATTTTAAATCTGAACGGCGGCATGAGAAATGCACACATCATCAGAAGAGGGTTTGGATACTTTCTGGCATCAGGACTGAATAAATATATTTGGTTTATTTGCTGTTATAATTGCCATAAAAAAACTGTTTATAGAGATTACTAATATAGAACAATAAATAATCAGAGTTTCATGGAGAAAATAAAAAGTATTGTGTTGACACACTAACACATGTTGTGCCGATGAAATACGTAACTAAATTAAATTAATCAGTTTGTATGTGGCTTTATTCAAAGCAAACAGGTTTTCTGATCCTCCTTTCGAAGAAAAACTAACTTAAGTCAAGCTGTGAATAGATGCTTTGTTTAGTCAAATACAACTGAGCTACAAACATAGAGACCTATATTTAGCTCATAGGAACTGCATGCACATTTTGTGCCAAATATTGGTGACAATGTGTCAGAATAAACTGCATACACAATAGCAAAAATACTACTCAACTCAACTCAGCTCAACTTTATTTATATAGCGCTTTTTACAATTTTCATTGTTACAAAGCAGCTGTACATGAGACACATTGAAAACAAGTAAAACAACTAAAGGCATGTACCTGTAAAAACAAGAAAAAGGTTAAAACAACAAAGACAGACATACCAATGCTCCACACACACAATATGCATATATATCAATACACACATTGACATAGAAGCACACACACACAGTGAAAGCACGCATTGGCGATAAAGGAGAGAGAACCACAGGTCAAATATTAAACAGACTATAAATTCTTATATGTGTAACCGGAACAAACCACACCTACACCAGGCAGGCCTCGAACCGGGTCAGTCCGGCACGAGAGTCGGGCGCTCTAGCGTCTGTCGCTAGAGTCCTTGAGGCAGACGAGTGAGGTTTACATACTGCACAGCTCTACACTAGCTTGCCTCCGTTACATATGCAATATTAATTGTGTCTAATTTCTGAATTCTAAAGCAGCCCCCCCGGCCAGGCAGATAGTGCAAAACAATATGCAAACTAGATGTGTAATAAAATAAATAGAGACATTAAGATGAAGAAGGTTTTGGATGTAAATACTTGTTTATTTATCAAACACACATCAACACTAAAACACAGCTTGAACAATGAGACAACTAAGAACAGCGGATCTTAAAAGTGAAACAGTTTGGATAAATCAGTGAGATAAATGAGACAATTAAACAAGAAATCAAAACAATACAAAATCAAAGAACTGTTTAAAACAAAGGTCATCTGAACAATTGGAACTAAAAGCGACAAATAAATAACCATGCAAGTAATGTTAGAAGTGGTAGAGTAAGATAAAAGGTGAATAAAAGTATGAAAACATTATATTGATAAGTATGCAGACATCAAAGTCTCAAACACTTTCATTATTTGTCATATAAAAGTCTTAAACCAACTCACTGTTAGAAGAAACGTCACATGCATAATCATTTAATTTTATTAACGCCGCCCCAGCAGACGGCCTAACACCGTGTTGTGAGACAATCACCCCGGCTGTTTGTCCAGGGGCCCGTTCTTCGTACGTCGCTAACTCGGTTAGCTAGATTTGATTGTTGACGATTTGGCATGATCTTGGATTGTTTGGTTCTTCGAAGCTCATCCTGGACTTGCTGTCATAGCAACAGGTCCGTAAACTTGAACCTGCTCGCGAGCAGGCTTACTTCATGTAAACAGGATTAGATCGCGGCTTTATAAGAGGAGGAGATAGGTAAGTCTTTCGCAGACATGTCTTGTCCATTTTTACGTCAGGAATCAGTTGCTGAAGGTTCCAGAATAATTCGAAGAGCTTTTCGAATTAATCGCGTTTTGCGAGATCGACAGGATCCTTTAGCGCAGCGCGATAATCTACTGATTGAGAGATATAGTTTTTCTCGGGAGGGTGTAATCTACATTATCAACTTGTTGGAGCCACACGTTAAATGTTCGACTCGTCGGAGTCCGACTTTAACAACAGCACAGACTGTGTGCATTGGCCTGAGATTCTTTGCGAGTGGGACTTTCCTTTACACTATTGGAGATGCAGAAAACGTGTGTAAAAGGGCTGTATGTCGTGCCACTCACTGGCAAAGTTTATCTGTCACTCAAACAGTTTTTAGGGGGCTTTGTGGTATTTCCAAGCCACTTAAGACCACAGGCTGTGAAGCAGATTTTTTTGCCATTCCAGGTACATTATAATTGTTAATGAAGATCATGGAATCATGAACATGCCAAAAAGTAGCCTAGGACTTACAGTATTTGTTCCTCAGGCTTCCCTAACGTTATTGGTGCCATAGACTGCACACAGGCCCCCATCAAGGCCCCACCTGGCCCAAATGAAGGGGATTTTTTGAACCGAAAGGGATTTCACAGTGTAAATGTGCAAGTAAATTACTATAACAATTATTCATATTCCAGATAAGCTATAAATAAATAAAAGTAATGTAATCAAAAAGTATGCAGTTGACTGATTACAAATATTTTAGATGGTGTGTGACTCCATGTTCCACATCACAAATGTGGAAGCCACATGGCCTGGTTTTGTGCACGACTCCAGGATTTTCAGAGAGTCACATTTATGCACATTATTTGAACGTGGTAAGGAAAAATTATTTAAAACTCACTGTATTAAATAATTTTATTCTGAGCCTAACAAAACTGCATTGTTCCAGGTGCTTACGATTGGATCCTGTTTGGCGACAGGGGCTATGCCTGCAGGCAGTGCTTCATGACGCCATTTCCCGACCCAAACCCTGGACCACAAACCTGTTACAATGCAAGGACAAGGCCACGCATTGAAATGACCTTTGACCAACTAAAGGGAAGATTTCAGTGTCTTAAGGGTCTGAGGGTTGCACCTGACAGGGCCTGTGACATTATTGTTGCATGTGCCATCTTCCACAATATTGCCACCATCAGAAAGGAGAGGACCCCTGTGGTGGAGGTGCAGCCTGATGATGACCTCCAGGCAGTGCACTTGGACCAACCTAGTGGCAGAGCTGCACTGGACAGAATTGTGGAACACCATTTTATGAATTCTTTTTTTACACATAAACCTTCATTAAATGAATAATAGAAGACAAGACAACATGCTTAGTGAATGGAGTTTTATTTCAATTATTGTTTCTCAAGAAAAGCCAGTGATGGTCATCTTTTGCCTGCAATAAGATATATATAGTTATCCAAGGGCAGCAGTTGTGCTCTTTGTGAAAAATAGTGTTTTAGCACTTACTCTGAAGTTCCTTTTGAAGCAACTCAATCTCTAGTGCCAGTTTTTTCTTCTTTAGGGTGTCAAGTTCAATTTCTCCCCTTAATTTTAGTTTTTTTAAGAGCAAAATACTCAATTTTATGTTGAAGATTCCGTTTACATAGGGTACGGATATCCCCCTGTGCCATTAAAAAAAAAAAAAAAAAAAACTCAACACAAGCCTCATGCAACAGAAAAAGGAAAAGTAGACTGTCCACCTCTGTATCACTTTGTGCTGTGGCCCTGTCTGTAGGCGTTTCCTCCTGAAACTCATATTGCAGTCAGAAATAATATGTACACACCTTTAAATTAAATAAAGTTATTTGTGCACTTACAAGTACTTCCTCCAAAGGACAGTCATCTGAGAGGGTTTCTTCAGTGTCCTGTGCTAAAGAAAAAGGGGTATTACAAAGTGTTGCACTTTCTGTCCTTTTGATGTAAAGTTAGAAATGTCCACTTACTGCACATATTTCAGACACCACTTTCCTGGGAACAGGTAAAAGTGTTGGTGTATTATGTAAAACTACACAAAAGAGGAGAACTCAATGGCATTACAGTACACTAGGAAAAAATATGATCAATAACAAATTGCAAAATATTTTACATTTGTTATGCAGTTTTCACCTAAACAACTCAAAGCAATTGACTCAATATTTATCTGTGAGAAGTGACTATACAGGCCATTTGGATTATAGACATAATTTAACGCAGCAACATATTATTTACGAAAATTGAAATATATATGAAATATGAAATTATTAAAATAAGACTATATACTGTAGGCTAATAATAAGTGATATAACCATAACATGGAACACTTACGCATTTAATTTGTCTGCTACTTTTTGCCAGCCATCTCTCCTGGCTTTTATACACTTTGAAGTGTCGCCTGGCGTTTTAATTATTTTTTCAAACTCATCAAACCCTTCCAGTAATAATTCTCGTTGCTCTGCTGCGTTGAAAAACGGAGCACGCGCTTTTGCCATGGTGAGCAGCCAATAGCAGCTCTGCTGATCAATGTTTCTACTATCGATACATATCCCCTTTTAAACAAGCGCATGAACGCGCAATTATCTCAGATAACTCAATCCCGCTATACTAATCATAAGCGGCGGGTGTGTTCGAAGAACCCAATTAGCCGGATCATGATTAGTAGGATGATATTATCTTGGATGTGTCATTTGATCTCGGATGTAATAAGCGACGTACGAAGAACGGGCCCCAGGTGTAGAGCGACAGGAGGTACAACAACACATCATAAAACAAAACTGACAACAAGACTGATAGGCCATAAAAAACACAGTTTGATTGACTGCTCGACGTGAGTTGACTGGGAGACTGGAGACAACAGAAAAAACTTTGATAAGAATGCTGAACCCAAAGTCTCAAACACTCATTTGGGAGATAAAAGCCATAAAACAAGAAACAACTCAAAAAGTCATTGACTTTCTCTCTAATTACAATGTATTTCACACAATGTAGCCTAAAGTACAAAATCAGCCAGGCTGAAAACACAGTTTGTGATGAGGGTGTGAGGGGTCGTGTGGAGGGAGGTAGTCTACTGAAGGAAGGGAGAACAGATGATGACCAACAAACAGTCATAAAACATAAATGTCAACAAGATTGACAGGCCATAAAAGAACCATTTGATTGACAGGTGGAGAGGCCTTGACACACATATATTTGCCAACTAATAAAAAAACTATTAATGAGGGGAAAGAGATCCAATCAGAAGCGGTGTTGTACTAAAGTATTTTTTAATTGTATTTTATCACAATGTTCTTTCTTCGGGAATTTTTTTTCAGTACATTATAAAGCATATATCATACTTTTACTCAACTACATTTTATAAATAATTTATGATGTTAAGTACATTAAAATGCATTACTTTCAGTCTTAAGTAGCACAAAAACATTTTAGTAAAACCCCAAACAACGTTGTATTGGTCAAAACTATGCCAAAAATGATCAGAATATTAAAGATCATGTTCCATAAAGATATTTTGTAAATTTCCTACAGTAAATATATTGTGAGTGGATGTCCTGCTGCAGTGCCTGTGACAAACAACTTCAGAGGCAGTTTTCTCAATATTCAGATTCCAGAGTTGTATAATGTGAAAGAAACATTTGGGAGAACAGTATGCACAAAGTCAAAAAATACTGAAATTAGACCAGCACGAATAATCGTTTTTGAACCGATATCGATTTAGGGCTTTAAATATGATAAAATGCACCTACGTAGTATTTGACAGTTTGCTTCTACAACTTTACGTTTAACCAATAGGGGGCATTTTAAAACTGCATCTTAACACTTCACGTGCTATTGAATTAGGAAAGAACGTGATTTGGAAAAGATGAGCGCGAGCGGGAGAAGCAGTAACATTATGTCTGCTAAACGGAAAAAGTCCTGCAGCAGCAGAAAGACAAAGCGACGCTTATGTTTGGAATTATTTTGGATTTCGACCTTCGGATGTTCTTCAGAAGCAAGTGCTTTGTAAAACATGGCGAAAGTCTGTGTCGACCTCGCAAGGCAACACAACCAATCTCTATCAACACCTGCAGAGGTATCACAGACTATTCTATGATGGATGCATGTCCAAAAAGTCCACATATGAACCCACTTCGTTGCAACAACAACCACAACTGACATCCAAGCAAACTTCAATTGCTCACTTGTTTGAAAGTAGGACACCCTACAACAAATCTTCACGAAGGTACGGCGAAATAACAGACGCCATAACAAGGTACCTGGCTAACGATATGGTGCCGATTAATGCGGTCACAAACTGACATGTGGTCCAGCAGGACGACTGAACCCTATCAAAGTCTCACTGCCCATTTCATATTTGAGGATTTTGAATTAAAGAGTCGTTGTTTACAAACGTCGTACTTTCCCATTGACCATACGGGAGAAAACATAGCTTCTGCTTTGAAAGATGCTCTAGCTGGTTGGGGTTTGAAAGAAGAAGGACAGGTGTGCATCACCACAGACAATGCAGCCAACATAATACGGGCAGTGGATATCAATGGATGGACCCGGCTTCATTTTTTTGGTCAGACTCCATCTTGCTATCGGTAAGCGTTCATATACACAATATACATATTATAATTGGGAATTGTTCACATAAAATACATAATCATACAGGGTCATTTATTTTCAAATGTATTTTAGAATTGCCACAATAAAATGTATTGGTGACACTAGTCAAATTAAAACTGTTCAAATGAATGTTGGTCATTTAATATGTAATAACAATGATTAATTAGTGGTAACTTGAGCTTTGTTGGAATTGACTGCATATACATACATATATATGTATATATATATATATGCATGGTTTACATTTCTGTAAGTTTCAAAGACCTATTTACAATATTGATTAAAAGATAATGATTATTACAAACTATATTACAAAACGAATTATTAATGAACAGTGAAGTATAGATTAATTAAAAGGAGCTAAAATACTGTTCAAAAATCTTGTTCGTTATGGGTTCGAACTAACGCTAACTGAGATAATTGCATTCTAATTGAATGGTAAGCTGTCTTTTTTAATTGTGTTTTTCTTCAGAAAATGCACTGAAAGATGACAGGGTGCATCGAGCAGTAGGTTACTGCAAGCTGGTCAGTCAATTCTCCTACAGCTGGAAGAAAAGAATGGCTTTGACTGCAGCCCAAATAGAGTTGAATCTGCCTGAACACTCGTTGAGTACAGAATGCCCAAGAAGATGGGGAAAGAAAAGATGATTGTGAAAGTTAATTTAAAATACCGATGGCCAAACTGCTTTTATATGTTGTGTTGCGCTATTTTGTTAAGACATGCAGTTATCACAATTGCCACAATTTTATTCCAAATAAGTCTAAGGTGCGTGTGGCCCATTTTTCACAGTTTTTATTACGTGTTCATTTTTAACCAGTTTATTGTTTGCGAATCAAAAATACAAAAATGAGGATTTATTTGCTTTTAATCCCTTGGTATATGAATTATGCCAGCCCCTGTCAGATTTTCCATTTGTTGTTAAAGCTCCTGAAACAAGATTTTTGCACATTTTTTCCAAATATATCTTTTCATTTGAGTAAAGCTTATTTTAACTCTTTCAACCACCTGTTAATAAGGAATGACCCAATACTTTAAAACCAACTGTATACTTGATACATTTAGCTTGTTTGTCATTTTGTTAAATTGAATGCTGTAAACTAAGGCTGTAAATGATTGTCATTCTTTATTTTGATGTTTAGTCAAAGTGTTTTTTTCTCTCTTTTTAGAAAAGCCACCAACGAGGAGAGGCATATGTGCCTTCATGAGAAGAAAATGGCAGGCCTTCAAAGGTGCTGAGAGGATCGAAGTTGCCAAACCTCAGCACGAAGTTGATTTAACCGGGCCGACTAAAGGTGAGTTCACTTTTAATGACTTTTATTTATGGGATTTATTTTGGACAGTTAGAATTGTGTATATTTACATTTTTCTGTTGTGTGTTTTTACAGTTCCACTTGATGCCATGTACGATCTACATGGGATGAAGCTGCGCGAGGGATTTTTTTGTGGCTACTCCGAGATCCCATGGTCAAGAAGTAGGTTTAATTTTCCTAGCAGTGTACACAGAATAAAGCATGTCGAAAAAACATTGATTAGTATTGAAATATGACTTCAATCAAAATTTATGAAAATATTCTTAATTGATTTCTTACATTTGTTGAGGTGCTGATTCAGAGCGCTGCTATGGATGTTTATATATGTCATGTGTGTGATGTGAGTTGGTGATGTACTGGAAGAGATTTTATAACTGTACGCAAGCTTAAGTTTAAGTTTCACTAATTAAAAATTCTTGATAATTTTTCTCTTTGCAGGTCTTGGTCAATGTTGTACCCAGTAGGCCAAAAATATAACGTTGCATGTGTAAGTTGAAAAGACGGATTCAGGATTCAAAGAAATTTTGGGGGTCCAAAAGGAAAATATGGACATGAAAACTAAGCTTTTCGTTTTTGAAAATACATAGTAATGCAATGCTTGATGTAAATTGAAAAGAAAGTGGCTCTGAATGTGCTGCTGTGAGGAGAGAGAGACGCCAGAACATTCAACAGCTGCATCGCTGGTTCGAGGAACAAGAAATAGTCTTCCTGGTGTATGAACAAACCTCAGCCAGAGCCAATTATTTTTAAATAAATATGTACAATTATGTTCTTGGGTTTTTTTTTAGGTTTCACAAAGTTGTCAGTAGGCTATATTATTAAACTAGCCTTTAAAATATACAGGGAGGAACATGCATACAGGGAGGAGGTACGGCACCTGGCCACATGGTGCTCAAACAACAACCTGCTCCTTAACACCTCCAAGAAAAAGGAGATCATCGTGGACTTCAGGAAGGCGAAAGGAGGCACACACGACCCCATCCACATTAATGGGATGGCTGTTGAACGTGTTTCCAGTTTTAAGTTCCTGGGGACCCATATTTCGGAGAACCTGTCCTGGACCACCAACACCTGGTCAAGAAGGCTCACCAGCGTCTCTTCTTTCTGAGGACACTGAAGAAGAACCAACTGTCTTCAACTATCCTGGTGAACTTCTATCGCTGCACGATAGAGAGCATCCTGACCAACTGCGTCACAGTCTGGTACGGGAACTGTTCTGTTGCTGAGCGCAAGGCACTGCAGCGGGTGGTGAAAACAGCCCAGCGCATCACAGGAACTACACTCCCTTCCATTGAGGACATCCAGAGGAAACGCTGTCTGCGTCGAGCTCGCAGCATTCTCAAGGACTCCTCTCACCCCGCTCATAGACTGTTTACTCTCCTGCCTTCCGGTAGGCGCTTCAGGTCCCTCCGGACAAGAACCAGCAGACTAGGAAACAGCTTTTTTCCCAGAGCTGTTTCATTATTGAACTCTGCTCCCCACTGATTTCACTACCTCTCATAACTTTAACTTAATGCTGCCATTACAATGTTTAAATTGCACTACAGGGCTGCCATGACTGTACACACCAGTACTTCATGTATCTGCTCTACCGGACTGTTTACACACACACAGCATCATTTGCACTCTATTCTGCTCACTTGCACACCAGGAATATTACACTGAATGCTCATTTGCACTAATGGACTACTCTCATAACTGCATTAACTTATCTACTTCACTGTAACCTTAATAACCGCATTAACTCATCTATTGCACTGTAACTTTAATAGCTAATGTCCGTAATTAATGCACACTTAAGTCACTTGCACTATTGTATAGTCTTTATTGTTATCTGTTCATAACCACCTGTACATTAATGTTCACAGTATATATCCTTCTGTATATATTGTTCATAGTACATACCGCCTGTCATATTGTCATAGAACATTCCTTCTGTAAAGTATTTTCATAGTACATGCCCATTGTATAGTATTTTCCTAATATTGTATTCTGTATTTATTCACACTGTATATCCTGCACTTGCTAATTGCACTTCTGGTTAAACCTAAACTACATTTCGTTACACTGTACTTGTATATGTGTAATGACAATAAAGTTGAATCTAATCTAATCTAGGTTTGTGACATTATAAACCATAACGTCTTGTATCTACATTTAGCATTAATGATATAATAATAATATCAATAGTATGAATAAGCAGCATGTTAAGAGCATTTCATAATGAATCATGTTTTAATCTGAGATTATTTAGAATCAGTTCTAGTATGAATGGCATTGAAAGGCTACTTGATAGTAACTTTTTAAGTACTTCTGCTCATGATAAATTCATATATTTTTTGTCAATTGCACTATTGCACACACATATTTTACACATGATTTAGTTAAATTACGTCAGAAGTAACTCGAATAATTATTTTTATTGACACTTACTAACTAGTTACACCCAACACTGGTAACAGTTTAAGGAATATTAAGGTTCAGTATAACAAACAGCAGTCACAGAAGAAAGGTTCTGATTCAGTCACGTTACTGCAGCCCATCATGAGCTAAACCACTAGATGGCGCTGTACACCATCACATGGACGATACAAGAGTCATTACAGACCATAGATGTAAATCACATGTCTTTGTGACAGATAAATTCAGTCCAAATGTGTGTTGCTGTCTGTTTTTCTCTGTACAGTGCTATTTGGTGTATTTATACAACAAACCGTTTAAATACATTATCACACTGACAGGCAGGCTTTTATGTAGGTCTGATTTCTATTTGTCGCTCGTCCTCGAGTGTCATGAAAGTTCCTTAAAAACATGTGTGTTGTTAAGTTGTGGTGTTATAGTTTGTTTTGTGCATCAATGAACTGGTTTGTTATGTTGTCATCTGGGTGTCATTGGCCGCTCCTGCATGGTGAAGAAGTCCAGAGACACTTTTGAGTCCAAGTCCGACCTTGAAACTAAACATTGCTAGGAAAATCTGTCACAGAGAAACTGCAGAATTTGAATACATTTGACTGCAGGTATTGAACTCGATGATGAGCAGAAAGCTTGAAGAACAGCATTTTCAGTTTCACGATCCCTTGTTTTTGGGTACAGCTGCTTTGATACAAATAAAGCACTATAAAAATAAATCTGACTTGACTATATAATTAGATATTACATATAATTTCTTAGCAAAACAAAGTGTTGCACATTTTATTGGTGAAAACTCCAGAGTTATGTATTTTGTAAAACTGACAGACTGTCAGAAATATGGAGGACACTCAGGTGTGGAGTGTTAGTGAGACTCGTTCACTTGTATTATATTTGTAAAATGTCCCGTGACATTAAATGGTTTTCAAAAGAAAACCCACGACTTCAGGTCAACTTTGCACCAGTGCATCTAGGGTTGCTGACAATTGTCACAATGAAAAAATTGACAAATAACATGTCATATATGCAGTGTCCCAAGCTAACAAGACCCTGTGGGGAGGAACCCAAACTCCAATGATAAATAAATGGAGAAAATAACCTCGGGAACAACAAGACTCAGTCTCAGCTGGGAGGGTCAGGTCTCCTCTGACGTGTCAAAGCTCCACTCAGTGACTTTGACTTTTGATTCACAAATGGGCATTTACATAAAAGACCCATGAAGAACACACCCAACAGAATATCTCTTAACACTCAGACCAATGTATGAACTCTTCTACTGTTGTGGAAATGAGACCATTGTACCAATCACAGACATTTCAAATTATACTAAACATGAATATGTAGAAATGTTTGTTTATATTGAATATGGTGTTTGTCATAGTGTAGTTCTTATACAAGCTTTTGTTCTGAGCTTAAAGAGGAGAGGGGGAGAAGATCTATATAATGCCGTGTTGCATTGCAGCTATAGGCCTATATACTGTATATATATTATATTTGCTGTAAACGTTATTGAACAATAATAATTATTCACTGTTTAAACGTAACATGGTTACTAACAAATTATGTCGCCGAACAAAACGATGAATGAAAGTGTTCTGAACTGCTCACAGTTGCTGAATGTTGCAGAACAATGTTGAAAGTTAACATTTCTGTCACACAAACAGAACAACGTTGTCAGAGGAAAAATGAAACATGGCATCGGTGTAGAGGTACGTTCAAGACATTTTAAGTCATGGCGAATTTATCATCCCCTGAAAATACATTTAAACATGATGTTAAGATGCTCAAAATGAGTTTTCAGTGATCAAATCATCCACTGCTTTGAGACTTTAAAGTCTAGTTTCATTTTCCTATAAGCAGGCGTGACTGAAACCAAGTCCAGAAAAGAGGCGTGACTGACAACAGGCACACAAACTGAGATCATATTAGTGCTGAGATGTTAAAAACTACGTGTTTAGACTCTCCAGACTCCCGCTCAGAGAAGGTAAAGATGTTCTGTATTCCTTTTAAATAAAAAGTAAAGAAAATGTTTATTTTACCCTGTAAGTGTTCAGCTCGGTCATGTGTTATAAATGAATACAGTAAGGGTTAGTAATCATTTTAACTTTGAATAAAATCATCTAACTTTGTCTTAGTCTGTTGCTTTGAGCGCAGCAGATTTTTGTCTATTATTAAATCAAGTTACATATTTGATCTTTCTCCTCCCAGCCTATCGTCTTTAGTCATCTTTACACACACCAAAAACAAAGAGCCTAGTGACATTGTTCAGGTATTGTATTTGTTTTTTGTTTATAGTGTTCAAGGCATACAAAACCTTCACATGACATGATGACATTAATGTTGACACTCTCCATGACAGACTTATTTTTTTGTCAAATTAATTTTACATACAGGAATTTAGTCTGTTTAATCTTTGACCTGTGTTTCTTTCTCCCTTATCTTAAATGTATGCTTTAAACGTTTTGCTTATAGACAATATGTTTAACATATTATAAGGGTTAGAAAATATATAAGGGCATAGCATAAAAATGTTTGTTTCTACTCAGACCTGTTCTCACCTGAGCCAGAAGAGGATCTCAGACCATGGAAGCACATTCTGTTCCTAGCATTGTAAAATCTGTAGGTCATAATGGGTCGCAAGCTATTCTGGACAGTATGGCTTTGACACAGGAGGAACAGAGGGACATTCAGATTGCAACTATTGGTCAGCGCGACAATCCACAATGGCATTTATTTAGGAGAGGGAGGGTGACTGCCAGCAACTTTGGAGATGTCCTTTTGTCAAATGATGTGACAGCTATAGTTGACAGGCTGCTGAGTAATCAACCTTACACAGGGGGTATTCCAGCTCTAGACTGGGGTATTGAGAAAGAGCGTCAGGCCGTCCAGGCATTCACCACTGCAACTCAGAAGGAAGTCCAGGAGTCCGGCTTGTGGCTGTCTCCGTCAGGAGTGTTGGGAGCATCTCCAGATGGTCTGGTGGGATCTTCTGAAATATTGGAGGTCAAGTGTCCCTACAATGCAAGAGAAATGACAATTGATGATGCAGTGAAACAAAAGAAAATCTCCTATATCAGTAAGGAAGGAGATACTTACAGCTTGCACAGAGACCATAAGTACTGGCACCAAGTACAGGGCCAGCTTCACCTCACTGGAAGACAAACCTGCTACTTCGTCGTGTGGACCAAGAAAGACCATGTCATTATACCCATATCAAGAGATGACACATGGAAACCAAACCTGCAGGTCCTGGAAGACTTTTTTGAGACCCATATGCTTCCAAGGCTGCCAGAAATGCAATTGTAAGTTATTCTCTCTCTCTAAATATACTACAGTATATATATGCTAAGACAATTACTGTATGCCTGAAGATAATGAAATGTTTATTCTTCTGTCAATAAATATCTGCTTTAAATCCGATATATTGTGTTGAGGTCATTGTTTTTCGATTTCAATATATAAATACAACGTCTATGGATATAAATATAATTGACACTTTTATTTATATATCTCTTTGTTACAATGTTGCATAGTTTCATATGAGCTTTACAGGAAGAAAACAAAATAAAAATAAAATCACAGAAAATGTGGAATACAACAGTAAATGGTATAAGAAGAGTAAGACCATTCAAGTAAAGAAATGTTAATGGAATTTACAGAACCCTAAACTAATCTAACATCAGCAGTCTCCTGGTGAGCAAACCAACACTGCACAGTGGTGAGGAACAAAAACTCAAATGATGAAAAAAAACGAGAAAAAAGTCTTGGAAGAAACCATTCTTAGCCGGGAGGTCCAGATCTCCTCTGACGTGTTACAGCTGCACTCAGTAACTCATTGATAAGCGAGGATAGAAAATTACTTGTGATTTATTACATTTACATTTCCAGTTTTGTTTTGAAAAACCGGCATAAAAGTCAAATGGATTATTTGATCCTGGATTGCAAAACATGGAGATTTCAAACCCAGATAATTCTGATTCAGATTCAACTTTTTGAACAACTGGCCCCTGCATTGCTAGCTTATATGAAATTTTAACTTTTTAGACAAAACTTATGTTTTCTGATGTTGTGTCACGTGTGTGTTATGAAGAGCTCTTACTTGTGAACATACAGTTTACAGTGAACCACACTCCCATCAACACGTTTTCTTCATTATGTTCTTCAAATGTGAGTTACATTTCTGCAAGCCCACGTTTCTGTTTAACAGGTTTCCGTGTCAGACAAACAGGTGGTTGGGCCTTTATCACTGCTGGCAAACAATATGACGCATTCGCCGTTTTGGTTTGATAGATAATAGATTCATATCCACTTTATCCAAGACTCTTTGTGTTCTTTGTGTTTCCCGCTTCAGATGATTCAGATTGTGCTGCGAACTGAACAAATCGTTCGAAGTGATTCGTGAACCTATTCATATGGTTTTGCCCATTGTTCAACTAAAGCTTTCAAAAGAATCACCTCAAAATTATTCATTCAAGACTTCCAGTAAAAATAAATAAATTATGAATGAAGGATCGTCACGTAGTATAAACAAAGCAAAAGTACAGATTTTTCATTAGAAAGATGCTCAAGCAACAGTAAAAGCATCAACTTTTAATTTTACTTTAAAAGTACTGTACATGTCTTCCAAAATGTTACTGAAGTAAAAGTACAACCTCTGCCTACGACTGGAATCGAAGAAAATATCTTTCTTTGTGGTCAACAGAGTAAAGAAATTTAAACAGGATTGAAACTACCTGAGGGTGATTAACTGATGACAGTTTTTTTATTTTTGGGTGAACTGTCCCTTTAATGTGTAGCCAGTGTAGAGATGCTAAAATTGAGGTTATGTGATCATATTTTCTAGATCTGTTAAGAACTCTAGCCGCTGCAATCTGAACTAACTGTAGTTTCTTTATTGATAATGACATCATTGTGCACTGCAACAAAGTAGGAAGCGCCGGGAATATGAAGAATTCATAAAGAATGGATTCACTTGTTCTACAGTCAACAACATAAATTATCCTCAATGTGTTATCTGTTCAGAAGTGCTCGCCCATGAAAGTATGAAGCCATGCAAAATGCAAAAATATTTGGAGACGAAACATCCTTCTCTCACAAAAATGCCTAAAGTCCTTTTTCGCCGAAAGAAATGACAGGGTCAGAAACACATGATCACATAACAAGGCAAAATGATTTCTAATGGGGGCATCAAATGAGGTGTCTAATCGCTCACACCAAAAAGCCAAACACAATCAGGGAAACCCATAAAGTCCACTGCTGTGGCCATGTGTTGGGCCATGAATGGTGAGAAAACAACAAATGAGCTTATGACAGTCCCGTTGTCGAATGACAGAGTCGCTCGCTGTGTACATTATATCGCAAACAACATTAAGAGTCAATTGATTAAAAGGATAAATGGAAAAAAATATTCGCCACAGGTCCACAAATCTGCTGATGTGTCTAATTCTGCTCAGTTCCTGGCGTTCATCAGATACTCATTTGACAGAAAACTACATGAGAATATGTTCTTCTGCTCGGCACTGGAGGGGATTTGTACAGGCAGTGACATTTTCAACACACTGGACACCAACACAAAAGAGATGGGACTTTCATGGGATAATTGTGTTGGTGTATGATGGTATGGATAAACAAGGGACTCAAGGCACAGGTTTTAAAAGTGGCTCTCACATGAGGTTTAAACACTCCATCTGTCAGGATCCTGTCATTCCTGTTCTTTTTGCCTTGTGGACAGGCTTTGTGGACAGGTAGTGACAGTACCATGTCTTGTGTTTCATTTATGTCTTGTGTGGAGGCACTTGTCGTATGTTTTCACATTTTGCGCGTTTCTTCCGTGTGTCTCCGCCCCCTTGTTTCTCCATTAGTCTCCCATTAGAGTTTCATCTCCCTCACCTGTCCCATCTTCTCCCCGCTAGTCCTCTTGTCATGTTAAGTCTTGTCATGTGACCGTCCCTGTCCTTTCATCCCTCATTAGTTTTCCCTTTATAAATCCTGTTTATATTCCCAGTCCTTGTCGGTTCATTGTGCGTTATCCATGCCTTCGTGTCTTCGTGTTTGGATTCCCTCGTTACTGTTTGCCGTTTGATTTGGACTTATTATTTATTGTATCCTGGATACTCATTGTTTTGCCCCCTTGAGGGAAGTTTTCTTGTTGTAGTTTTTTGTTTGCCCCATTGTGGGTCTTTTGTTTTATTAAAGTCTATTCTCAACTGCTGCCTGCGTTTGGGTTCTCCCTGTGAATTTGTGACACCATCATACATCGCAAGTCTCTTGATATCAGAACACTTGATTCTGAATTTAACAATGTTCTGAAATGTACATCACATTAAATCTCTTCCAGTAAACAACAGACTAGTAGCTACACTTTGGAACGAGAAGGGCTCACAGCAAGAAGCATTGTTGTTTCACACAGAAGTCCGTAGGAAGGCACTCACACGTCTTTATGAACTGCACAAAGAAGTGCAATCTATTTTGAAAGACTGAGAATTGGAATTCGCCCGCTGCCTGACAGATCCAGCTTGGTTGTCAAAACTTGCGTGTTTGGCATGTGTTTTGTTAAAGCTTAACATGCTTAATCTGTCATTACAAGGGCCAAACACAAATATCCTGACACAGAAGTTGACGCATTTATGAAAAAGCTGGAAAGATGGGCAGAGCCAGTTGAACAAGGTAATGTGGAGATGTTTCCTGAGCTTGAGGAGCATCTGGAGGAGAGTGGACAGTCTCAGCAGCCTGAAAGAACACATCACTGGTGATCTCCACAACCTTTTAAAACAATTCAAGAATTATTTCTCAAAAGAGACGCCACCAGAACTGAATGACTGGATATGCCAACCATTTTCTGAATCTAGGACTCATCTCCCCACAATTCTGGAAGATGCTTCGCTGGAGCTGTCCATTGCTAACCCCACCTGTAAGTCGCTTTGGATAAAAGCGTCTGCTAAATGACTAAATGTAAATATAAATGTAATATAAATGTAAATGTAAATGTAAATGAAAGTGAAAGTGAAAAGCGAAAGTGACCTATTTGTCAAGTATAGTGACCCATACCCAAAATGTGACCTCTACATTTAACCCATCCAGGGAGTAGTGAACACACGCACAGCAAGATGTGAACATGAAAGCTTAGGTTTATCAAAGAAGTCTCTAGATTTGTTGCTATAGGCTTCTTCTAAACAAAAGCCTACTGAGGGCTCGTAAAAGTGACTAAAAAGACAGACTTTCTAAGATAGAAACACTGTGCCCATAATGCCCAATGGATAATCTGGCACTGGCAAGGATATTAAATTATGAATAAAAAACGGTTGCATTTCTTAAACTCTGAATTTTGATGAATATGGGTCTTTATTTAGGTTTGTTATGTATACGTGTTGTCAAAAATGTTCCCTAAAAATTTTTATATTCCATAAAAAAAATGCATGACATATAATTCAGATTCTATTCGTAACAAAATGAGTATTCATACATTTTCATAAAGTAAACTGCAAATAATTTGTGAGCCATTTAATTTTCTACAAATTACATTTGTGTGTCTTTTGAATAAAGTTTTTTTTGTATGGGTAAATAATAATGTTTAAATATTGTCTGTAATGTTTCAATAATCAAAAGAGAAATTTCACAATTTTACTGTTGTTAATCATTTTTGGAATTAAAAGCAACAACATCTCAATAAACTGACTGCAAACAGTCTTCACAGTCGTGACAGCAGCCATGTATTTACTCTCAGATGCTCATTCAATGAGACGTTTCTTGTAATTTTGTCATTTTCATTATTCGTTTATTTATTTTCACATTTTAGTCTACATATGTTTCTTTCTTAAGTGCTTTGTTTTGCTAAATATCCTTCATGTATGAGCGGAGAGAGCAGATGCAGAAAGAGAGGAACAAAGAGACAACTATTGAAATCCTGCCCGCATAAACAACATAACATACATTTACATTTACATTTAGTCATTTAGCAGACGCTTTTATCCAAAGCGACTTACAAGTGGGGTAGGTAATGGAAGCAATTAGGACAGCATAAGTACAACAAGAGCATAAGTGCAATCAAAAAGAAGAGGTTTCATATAGCCTAACACAGTATACAGAAACATTCATTCATACATTTTTTTTTTTTTTTAAGTAGAGAAGAAACGAGTAGAGAAGAAAAGAGTAGAGAAGAAACTTGAGTCAGAACAGAACAGTAAGATGTTGGCGGAAGAGATGGGTTTTCAGGCGATTCTTAAAGATGGCTACAGAATCTGCAGATCTTGTAGCAGCAGGCAGATCATTCCACATAGGTGGAACAGATCCGGAGAAGGTGCGCGAGAGAGATTTTCTACCTTTATGGGATGGCACCACAAGACGCCGTTCGTTTGCAGAGCGTAGGGATCTGGCGGGTACATATGTCTGCAGTAGTGAGTGAAGATAAGGTGGTGCCAAACCAGTGGTGGTCTTGTAGGCCAGGAGCAGAGTCTTGAATTTGATGCGAGCGACTATAGGGAGCCAATGTAGCTTAATGAGTAGAGGAGTAACGTGTGCTCTCTTCGGTTCATTAAAGATGACTCTTGCCGCAGCATTCTGGATCATCTGTAGAGGTTTGGTTGTGCAAGCTGGAAGTCCTCCCAGTAGTGCATTGCAGTAGTCCAGTTTGGACAGGACTAGAGCCTGTACTAGGACTTGCGTAGCATGCTCTGATAGGAAGGGTCTAATTTTCCTGATATTGTAGAGGATGAATCTACAGGACCGGGTGGTGCTGGCAACTTGATCTGTGAAGTTGAGCTGGTCATCGATCACCACTCCCAGGTTTCTTGCCTTTCTGGAAGGTGTTATGGTTGATGAGCCCAGTTGAATGGAAAGGTTGTGATAAGTTTTTATATCAGCCGGGATTACAAGCAGTTCGGTTTTTGAAAGGTTCAACTGCAGGTGATGGCCGTTCATCCAGAGTGAGATGTCGGCTAGGCAAGCTGAGATGCGTGCTGAGACAGTCGGATCGTCAGGGCGAAAAGACAGGTAGAGTTGTGTATCATCCGCATAGCAGTGATAGGAAAAGCCATGTTTCCTAATGACAGAGCCAAGGGATGTCATGTATACAGAGAATAGCAACGGACCAAGCACTGAGCCCTGAGGCACACCTGTGTCGAGATGTTGGGACTCAGACACCTCACCCTTCCAAGATACTCTAAATGACCTACCTGAGAGGTAAGACCTGAGCCATTGTAGCACCATTCCGGAGACCCCCATAGCCTTGAGAGTGGACAGGAGGATGTGATGGTTAACAGTGTCAAAGGCGGCAGATAGATCCAGTAGGATGAGAACAGATGAGTTAGAGGAAGCTCTTTCCAGTCTCAGGGCTTCGATAACAGAGAGCAGCGCAGTCTCAGTGGAATGACCGCTCTTGAACCCAGACTGGTTGCTGTCCAGGAGGTTGTTCTGGATGAGGAAGGATGAGAGCTGGTTACAGACAACACGTTCTAGAGTTTTAGCAGCGAAGGGGAGTAGGGATACCGGTCTGTAGTTTTCTAACAGTACACCACATACACCATTATAGTCCACAACTTTACTGTAAAATGTATTTTTGTTGATACATTTGGGTTAGTTGCCATTATTTAAGTGTGCAAGATGATAAGCGTGAATCCGAAAAGCACAAATAACATTTTTCACAAAGTATATGCCAACTATTTCCTCACATTTAAAGGAAGGGCCACTGTGTTTGATTCACACTTTTTTAGGCATTCCATTCTATCAGTTTAATCTATGCAAATCTCTATCATTTTTTATTTGAATAGACCTACTTTTGTTTTCCATGAAGAGGGTGTGAAACTTTAAAGGACTGAAAACAGGAGATATCAAAACAAGATTCCTTGTATTCAGTTGATCTCCATCATTCGTAATTTAATATGAGCAAGGTCATTCGAATTTCTTATGAAGTCATCGGCCTTCCTAGTAATTTAATTAGTAAACGGTTAAATAGCAGTATTTATGTAAAGAACTTGATAGAATTAAAACGTTTAAATATATCAGACATTAATAGCCAAGACTATGTTAAGAAAATGTGGGAATAGAAGGGAAAATAAAGTAATAGGGTATCCAGGCTTAGTATGGGCTGTATACCTCAGACTTAACTCTTTCATGCACATTTTAGGGAAGAAGTGCGGGTCAGACTGCTGTGTAACGGCTGAAAGAGTTAAACGTGAATTGTGTGAGGTGGTGAGGTTTATAACTTTGATTTGTTGTTCACAACAGGATGTGGACAATCACATCTGGAAACCAGGCACAGACTGAACAAAAAGTTCTGGTCGAGACAAGACGTTAAGCTATTCGGAATCCCATTTAATCTAAACAAGGTAAAGTTAAACTTTTTTATTATGAAAGATTCAATTGTTTTACATTTTACTGTTATCAGCTACTGTAAAAGTGCTTGGCTCTCCTGAAAATAAGCCGCGCTGTGATATGTTATCAGTTATCATTATGATGTCTTCGTCTATTTTTTTAGGACCTCAGAGACATCAATGTTTTTTTTATATTGTCAAGCATTTCAATATTACATGTGGACAGACTGAAAGCAGATGTGGAAGCTATGAAGGACCAAGAGTGCAGCTTAAAAATAGAATGAAGAATCAACTTAATAATAAAAACATAAAATGTAAATAAATAAATCACTTTTTAAATTGAGAAGTAAATAGATATTTTTAACTGGTTATAAATTTGTGTTTTAAAATGCAGGTTAATTGAACAATAAGACAATAACTGAAAAACATTTTTTTAAAAGTATAAATAAATAGAGACATTTTTGATAAAGTATTTCCCGAATGCTTTGCTTTCTCTATATGCCAGCTGCTTTTCTTTGTCCATTTGCAAAATGCTTTTGTTTATCCATTTGAGTTATACAATGCTAATTGAAAGCAGATGCGGAAACTTTGGAGGACCGGGAGAGCTCCCCAAACTTTTATTTTTGACGGCAAAACGAAATGCGTTGCTCATAACCCAGCTGTGAATCACCAGCGTAAAACAAACTCCTTGTTCTTAATGGTTTCTACGGTCTGTTGTGGTGCTGCTCGCCTGCGGTATTATAGTACATCAGATATGGGATGCATTTGGCAAAACAACAGAGAAAAGCAATAGAGGGGTGCAGAGATCATATAATTTTGATGGCCAACCTGGAAGTTAGCACCACACTGCTTCCCTCCACCAAAAGCCTATAGATTTTTAGTTCCCGCCAATTAAAAATATTTTTTTTAGGGATGCACGATAAATGATCAGCCATATTGGTACCGGGCAATAATGTTCATTTTGAATGTTATTGGTATTGACCGATAGTAAAAATTTAGGCCGATATTGTTTTACGATGTGTACTTTTGTCTTATCGCCTTTAACCTTATTATTTATTCTCAGGTTAGGGAAAGTAACTACAGCTTTCCTGTATCTCAGTGGTAAGAGGACCGCAGTCCAGAGGTGGGTAGAGTCGCCAAAATCAAGTAAAAGTACATGTAACTATTTTAAAAATGACTTGAGTAAAAGTAAAAAAGTATGCAATGAAAAAACTAAAAGTTAACAGTAACATATAAAATTACATTTTAATCAATATTTTTAATTATCACAAGCAGATATACTTGCAATATACACACAGAGACTTAAGAATAGGCAAACAAAGAAGTGACAAGCATTTCTATAAATTTCATCTGGTCCTGATGTCAAAGTTGACACAACTTTTTAAGAATAATAGATCTCCATAGAAGTGATTGGCTTTCATTGTCATTTTATTTCCTGCGAGCTTCTTTGAGAATGTTACTTTTCATCTGTACATTTGCTTCTTTTTGAAGCTGTAGTTACAAACTGTACAATCAACAAAGATGCATGGAATAGGTAAAATATGATTCCCAAGCCATTGAAAAATTTCAGCATAATGACTGAATTAAGGAGATGGATTACTATGTTACATTAAAAAAAATATTTTAAGTTAAATCAATATTATGAACAATTACATAAAGAAATTATATTTTAGTTTAGAAAACAGAGGCAGTTTTAACTACAACCTAATATTACTTTTTTCAGGACAAGATGGATAAAGTGCTTAAGAAAGAAGTTAAAGAAGAAGCTTTACAAGACCAGCAGCAGGTCAGTCACTTACAACACATTTACTGATCATCACTTTATTTCTATTTTTATCACCAGTATTTCACAAATATTTACCCAGCATGGATCAAAAACAACCAAGCACTTTTAGAGTGCATATATCTAGAAGTGGAAGTCTGAGAACAAATGCCCACACTTGGGGTCTTTGCACTTAACCATTTGACATATTTCCTCTGTCTAATCTGGCCCAAGTCTTTAAGAGGGTATGAAGATCCCAAGTGTGCACGTGGAATTTGAAACCCGATGGGACAAACTTACCAAGTGCAAACACGTTATTAATTTGTTTTTTCTAATTATTTCATAAAATGCCATTTTACAGAATTCCTTAAACTATCTCTGGAGGTTTCACCAATAAGATGTGCAAAACTTTACATTTTACTACGAAATGTTTTGAAATATCCAATTATTGTCATGTTTCTCTTGGCCTAGTGGCGGGATCATGACCGAACCCCATGTTTTATGTGAAGAGAGACAATTTTGGCACTTATGGTTCGCCATACTCTCTCTCTGGTGTCATGTTTTATAGCGTTGTGCTTTGTTGTTTTACCCCATCATGGGTTTTTGTTTCCTGTTTTATTCTAAAGTCTTGAACCCCTTACCCGCTGTCTGCATCTGGGTCCTCTATCAGTGTCTAACCCTGAGTTTGTGACAATTATACAGTAAAGTCAGATTTATTTTATAGTGTTTAATTTGTACTTTAATTAAGCAGCTGTACAAAAATAAAGAAATCACATGTTCTTATGTCCTTATTAATACAGCATACATAAGCTATACAACAAAGAATATCAGTATATTAGAAGGCAAACAACTTTGCCAAATATAAGCAAAATGTATGTATTTATAATAAAACAGCCCCCTTAGCCCACCCCAAGTGGAATTTATAGAATTTACTTTCACAATTTTGCAAAAGAAAATCCATAGATTGAGATCATTTAGCAATGGTTCACAGAAAAATGAAAAAGTTTAATTAATATTATTTATTCAATTGTGTTCCAAGGCAAAACCTTCTTTCATCTGTGGAACACAAAGTACATACTCAAAGTAAATGGTGACGAGAGTGTCATGTTTGACATTTCTCCTTGTGTTAACCCACAAAAACTAACCAGCTTTAAATGCATATACTGTATATATACAGTAAGATATAGATTTTAAACTGTAGCCTATATATCAAAGAGTATACACATATTCTTAAATTACTGCTGCCATTCTTCCAGAATGAAGACCCTGAAGAGAAACCATCAAAATCCAAACTGCAGCAGGTATATCACTTGACACATGCTACACGTAAAAGATAATCCACGGCTACCCGTGCATAAAAAAGGAATTTAATGCACAACCTAGAGGCGAAGAACCATCCGATGTGAAGCCGTGGATTATCCCGGTTATACCATGGTCATACAAAGTGAAAAAAACAAGTTAAAGCTGTTTTTGATGTTTGCAGTGCAATTTTAATCAAACAGGTGAAAATGACACCCATTTATTTTTACTGGCCCGTCATCAATTATTCCTTACTTGATGCACTACTTCCTGCCAATCAGAATCGAGTATTGGTATATCAGACCATGGTATAATTTCAGTTATGATGAATACTAAGTCACATTTTTGATTGACTGTTTCTCTAAATTTAACAGAAAACCCAAAGGGAAAGGCGCACATTGAAGTTCCAATACAAAGACGAAACACACGGAGTGACATATGATACATCTCACACTGTCATTGGAGCATTAAATACAAACCGTGCTTTTAAGGGCATCAGAAAGACGAACCAGCAGAAAGAAATTGTTATCATCAAAGACGAGGGAAAAGGTGCCGCTGTGAACACAGATTTCCCCTGCGTGCTTTTAACACCAAACGAAACTTTAAAAATAGCATTCATCAGTAATGAAGGAAAGGCAGAACAACCATCAAACACAAATCATTCACATCGTAGTGAAGACTTACTCAGCTTTAATATTAAAACTAAAGGAGGGGATCGTGTGAGGCTTTTAATGAGAAACAATGAACTTGCAACAAAAGCAGAAGTCGATTATGTTTGTGTTTATGCGCTTAAGGGAGAAACATTTAAAACTGCTGTTAAACGTGACTGTCTATTCAGCGATAGCATATTCAGAAAATCCCGTGCACTTTCCGACATTGATAGTAGGACAATTCATCAGATGTCAGAATATGTAGATGATCATAACAGCAAAAAATGTAAGGTAATTGTTGGTAAAAAAAAACAATGTCAAGATAGCCAAGACACTTCAACCTGTGCCGGCACAATGACAAACGCAGCTTCCCTTGATGCTTCAGAGAACACTGAAGATGAGCCCAAGCATCCTCCTGTATACACTGAACAAGTAAATACAGAACAAAGTACAAGTGCATCTAGAACTCCCATCGAGTGGAAACCAATAGAAGGATCTAAAGAGATTCTGAAACTCCTGTGTGATCAGTTTCAAGATTTACAAGAGCAACTAAAGCATCAACAGCTTAAAGACTTCAGAGTTGAATATGATAAAAGTGTTGAGAGTTTCTCAGAAGTGAAGAAAGTGAGAGAGATCATGAGACTCTGTGACTCTGTGTGTCAGATCAGAAGTCAGGGGTCTGCCAGAGGAACTGGATTCTTGCTCTTCAACAGATTTATTCTCACTAATGCACATGTGATTGAGAAATGTAAGGCTAGAGATTACACAGCTGTGTTTGGTTATGAAGACCTGGACGGCAATGAAATTAAGCGTGTAAAAATCCGAAACGTCATATCTTTATGTTATGGCAAAGATGACAAGGGTAACCATCTTGACTATGCTCTCCTTGAATTGAATTCAGTCGATGAAATTGCTGGGTATCCTGAATTACTCCCTTATTGCAGACAGAAGTCACTTGAAAATGGAAGTCTCATCTGTATTGTAGGCCATCCAGAGGGAGCAGTAAAGAAAATGGATCCGTGTTTTGTCATTGGGATAGAAAATAGAAAAGAGAATGAAGAAAGACACGTATCTGAAAATGTTCAATATTATCATGTTATTTCAGAAAAGTCTGTGAAGGAGAATTGGGGGTTTTACAATAACCAGATCACTTATAACTCTTGTTTCTTTCATGGATCTTCTGGCTCTCCGGTTTTTGATGCAGATGGCAAGCTGATCGGTATTCACACCGGTGGCTTTGTTTACAAAGGTAAAGAAGCTAAAACAAGGAGTGTGATGGAATACGCCTATGCCATGCAGCCCATCTTGGACGACATCAAAGCAAAAGCTCGAGTAAAAGAAAGGCAAGACATTGTAAAAATCTTAGAAAGTCAAATCAGAAGTTATGCGTCCAGCACTGCAGAGCAACAGAATCACACAGACGTTGAGATGACAGATGTAGAACAAACCTGCAACACATTTCAGCTTCTATCTCTCCAGGGAACATTAGTAAAGAAGACATGAATAAGACTGAATAATGATGAAAAACCAGTCAACAAGAGTTTAGAATATATGTGACAGCTTTCCTGTAGCTCAGTGATAAGAGCATTGCGTCAAGGTTGTGGGTTTGATCCCAGGGGATTGCACATACCTATGTATAAATGTATAGGATAATCTGCCAAATGCATAAATGTAAATGTAAATCAGTATTGTTGAACAAACATTCTGTGTTATGAAAAAAATGGCAAAAGGCTCAAGTAAGGATTAGGTTGAAGGGAAATAAACATTATGAGAGCGCTTTATCTGTGGGTGAACAGAACAGCAAACATTGATCATTGTGTTTTGTGAACAGACAGTACTCTACGGTACATTTTGCTGATTGTTGTATTTTATTTACATTATCTTATTACAACTTGTGTATTCATATCTATATAGACTTCTGTACGTACATATACATTTTACACTTCTTCAAAGAGTTTGTTGTGTTATATAAAGGATGTCGGATTGGGGCTTTGGAGCATCTCTGACTGCACTTCATTTGACTGTTCGATTTATTCCCATAGAAAGCATTTCATCATCTGAATCTCTTTGGAAATGTGACTTTATTAAAGTGAAACTTTCTAAAAGTATTCTCCCGTTTTTAATGAACAAGATTTACATTTAAGTTTTGCCTTAAACAAATACATCTAATCTATTCATCCAACGCAATACAAAACATCTCAAATACGAGACAAAGTATGGCTCTACATGTCCAACAGCACTTCATATCGGCCATATAAGAGAGTTTTCTTCTAAAATCAAGTGACACGCCCTCTTCCTCCGGCCCCAACCCTTTCTGTTTTTGTTTCTATGGGCCCCATATTGGACAGAAGTGATAATTCACCCAAAAATACAAAGTTGTGTCATCATTTACTCACCCTCACATCAGTCCAAACCTGTATGACTCTCTTATGCAGAAGACAAAATAAATTATTCTGAAGAACATTATAACCAAACAACTTTAACCATGAACTTTCACGAGTCAGATTTTGAATGACATACAGTGAGTGAATAAATGTTGACAGATTTTGTATCTTTTGGTGAACTACCCTCGCATGAAAAATCAACATTTGTTATCTGCAAACGTGAAATTAGTCAAAATAATATCAACAGCGTCAAACAAATGTTTTCAATAGAGTTTAACTGGTAAAAAAACCCAGAACAGGTCCGGCTGAAATTCACCAAAACTATTACTGTGTGTAAGAAAGCATCTTTTGCCATTTAAACCTCGATCTTATCTCAGATCAGAACCTTCAGATTGAAGGATCATAACCACATCACCTCATCTAAGGACATGCCAGATGCTACAAACATAAACATACCATTAAACATTTCTTGGTCACATTTTACTCCGAAATCAAAAGAAAGAAATGATATTTAACATAAAAAAGTCATCAAAATGTAAAGAAAATCCTATTTCTATTACTGCAACATGAGGGAAATAAATCTATTTATACATCAGTGTAGTTTTTGGCTGTTGATGTTGGGGTAAAACAGTTCTTGAGAGGTTTTTTTTTGATAATCACAATCTCAACACACTCAGTCACTTGACGTCTTTACTGTACTTTATTGTACATCACGTGTGTCAATGTGTACATGTCATCGGTCACGTGTGTCAATGTGTACGTGTCATCGCTCGTGTGTCTCCTGCGTCTTAAACAGAGCTGCTAATAAATACATTTCACAAGACAGAGAGATGTCAAGCACATGACAGATTCCCCCCAAAAACACCATATGAGTTACAATGCGGTTTTAATACAAACCTACACACACATATACAAACAAAAAAGAAGAAAAATAAATAGTATAAATGTAATTGATCTTCTCAGTTCAGGAGAGTTTTCTGTAGTGTTTACATGACTGATACATCAGCGTGTATGCGTCACGTGACCTTTCACCTCATCTGTACATCCGGCGCTCGCAAAGTGTAAACAGCATTTTATTTATTCAAATAGTTCTAGTCTTTCGCTCCGTTTCACGCTCTGAAAACATTATTTGGTAAATTGTTTCTCGTTCAGACACGCAGAGCAAAGTCCAGAAGCGTTTCTCTCCAGTTTCTCCTCCGTGCCAAGACTGATCTCTATTCCAGCGCCAGAAGATTTGACAGTGAAGATGAGCGATGTTCTCGTTCATTCATGCTCTCGTCCACTTCAATGTTACGTCTGTGATTTCTCCATCCTGTGGTTTCTATGTGTTTGTATGCATGAGACGATGGAAGATGAAGCTCAGGGATGAGAGTTAACAGTGTTGAGGTGTTTCAGAAAGTTTGTAGGAGATATCAAGACTCTGACGTCTCCACTGGAACTGATTTTGGAGGCTTCAGCTTCAACATTCAGCTGGAGACGACAAACACAAACAACAGAAACACAAACACCTTTACATGTTTCCATCCACCTGTTTTATATGCGGTTTTTAATTTGAGATGTTGCATCAAATAACTCTGGAGTTCTAAAATGTGCAGATTTTTTTTATGCATCAAGATGATATGTGAATAAACTACAATGGGAGCAATTATCAGAAGACTTTCCTTGGTTAAGTCATGTGACTTTTTCATTTTGTGATTTTTTTCCTTTCAACAAATGTTTCGTGCAAAACTACAATTGTGAACCTTAGTTACATTGGCAGCTTAGGATAGAAACAAAGCTTCTGACAAACTTCATGAGATAAACGTTATATGATCTCTGGAGATACATGACAAGGAACATTGCAGGACCTTAATTTCTGAAGTTCAAACCTCCGTCGTGATTGAGGTTATCCCTGATAACACAAAATCTTTCTTTACAGTCTCAGAATCTATATGTTTTTTCAAAAAAATAAATAAAGTGTGATCTTAAATCAAGAAGGTAATGAAATATCTTGTTGCTTGTGAGGGCGGCAGTGTTTTTGGAGAGAAACACAGAAGAGGCAGACGTGACAGAAATGAAAGCATGCACACTGAACTGAACTGCAGTTGGCCAACAGGAAGGAGACCTCTGAGTAGAGACAGATGTCATCCAACGCGTATGGAAACTTCTCCTTTATCCTGTTATACACAAACATCACATGAGAACACTGTAAACATGCGTGTTATAAACTACATATATACATTCTCTGAGCAAGCAGAAATCACATCTTTTCTTTTATAATGAACAAAAACACAAAAAATCAAATTCATCAGCTTTGAAAGTAACATCATTACTGTCTTACGTAAAAATAGAAATCAATTGTGATGACTGCAATGATGCTGTCATATTCATATTCATCATATTTCTATTAGGGCTGGGTTATTTGATGATTTTGGCGATTCGATTTTTATTTATATGGTTTCAATTCGATTCAATATCGATTAGTTATCAGTATTTCATTTAAAATATTACTTTTGCAGGCATGGAATCGATATTTAAATATACGTTGTGGGTTGGACTCAGCCTTTGTCTAATTGGGGACGTCACTTAAAAGCTTGTCCTACGTGATTTCCGCCTGGAACGGGATAAAATGGCGGACGGACGGTCGGATAGGAACTGTGCGCTTAGCTGCCTAGCGTGACGCTCTCGAATAGCTCCTTTCCCGGATTTATGTAATTTTCTTTTCAATTCTTAATTATTCTCACCGAGACTGAGGTTCTCAAGATTCGACGAGCATCGCTCTGCAGTCGCTGCGCGGTGACGGGATGTTTCTAGAATAAGAGACTTATAAAGAACCATCTAGAAGTCAATTTTCTTTACCACTGTTTTTCCCAGTATTTGAATTTGGCATTGTTTTACCCAAAATTACAGTTTGAGTTTGTTGTGTAGTATTTTCTGTATGTTCTTTTCATATTTCTTTTTTGTTATTTGTTTGGGCTGTAGCCGGCATTAATGGGTAAATCGCACCATTGGCCGCTAGAGGGTGGTGTACTGCAGTGACAACACGGATCGTGGCTTGAGTTGATTTGTGATGATTTGGGTGATAGGTGAGCTGTGATTTGAGGATCGGTTTGCACTTACACGTGCCAAGGGTGGTCGTTTCATCGAGTTACCAATCTCGTCTATCTGGCCCTTTTCGCTGGCTACAGCCTATTCATTATTTAGCTTTTTGTTAGTTCTTTGTTTCATGTATTAAACTTTATGTGTATTGCCACCTGAGACAGGTGTCCGTTTATTTAATAAATTGAAGTCGTGTACCTACCCAAAGTCCTGGTGTTCATTCCAGTGACAACCTTGAGCGGATATGCTGGTAACTGTAACCCCAATCAGATAAATAAATGAAATACACATTCACGTTAATAGTCGAGCCCACACAATTGTTTTGAATTACTTTTCACTTTTACTTGAGTAACCAAACATTACTGTAAAAATAAAACATTGCAAATGTGCAACAGTGAAATCATGAACAACTTGAAACACGAAATATCAAAATTCAACTGAGCGCCATCCTCTGGACGAGAGGCGAAATACAGATAATCTCGGAGACGCGTGAATTAAGAATCCATTGACATCAAATAATCAATCTTTTTTCCAGCCCTCATTTTAATATTTTTATCCAGCCCAGATTTCAAACACATCACGCAGTCATTGATGGGAAGTGGTGTTTTAATCACCCAGTATGAGTTCTGTACTGGGACTCACAGCTGCGTTACTGCAGCCCGACAAGCTCGCGCGAGTACTTTGACTGCACGACCACCTCCAGGGCCCAGTTTTTCAAAAGAAATCCAGTGGGATTTCGGATGTCAGATTGGATCAAATCTTGGAAATGGGTTTTTCAAAAAAAAAAGAGGGATTCCGAACTAAGATCAGATCAAGTAATCTAATTTTACATGTGATCTAGGTCAAACCTGCCCTGTGAGTTTTTCAAAACTTCAAACTCAGTTTAGGATCTATTTGATAAAAAAAACTGGATTATCCTGATCCCATCAGAAGGATGGATTCAGTTGTGATTTTTCGAACTAAAGTAAATGATCACATAATCAATGTTTACTGATGATATATACATCATATAACGTTCCTCAGCTACAAACCAGGATGGTGACAGCTATGAGTTGCTTCTGAAACGGGAAACCGAAAGAGCAAAAGTACAAATTAAAATTGGTTAAGAACAAATCATGCTTACCCAACTGCAGCAGAAAAAACTGCTGACACAGATACATCTCCTGAGATGGAAAGAGGTGGTATCTGTCCTGTAAATGATCTTTGACTATTGGATAGTATTGTTTTTGTTTTGTTATTTAACATTATAACAAAATAAGGAATGTAAAATGTTTCTGTTTATTACAGTATTTCTGTTTCTCACAATTAAAACAAGCAATGGCTATTTGTGGCAACCGGTATTTTGCCTACCTGTTGTTCTTTACTAAGCCAGTATGCTACACTGTTGGTTCTGTTTAAGGCTCTGGTAAACAGGATTTGGTAATCCTGAAATTTGGTATTTGGATGACAGTGATCCACTCCAATGTTCCTGGAAAAAACTGGCATAAAAGTAAAATGGATCAGCTGATCCTGGATAGCAAAACATGGGATTTCCAAATCCATATCAATTTGATCCAGATAAATTTTTAAAAAAAACTGGGCCCAGGTGCTATTATACCAACAGAGACAGTGGAAAACTATAGTTAAACAAGATAAAACAAAAAAAGTGAAATCACACAGGTTCACAACTCCACAGACACACACTAAGAAAGTATAAAATATAAGTAATATAGAACATAACAACTATAGAAATTAATATCATCTATAACTCATAAATTAAATACATAAGAAAATAGAAAATAATTATAATAAAGAATAATAAAGAAATGAGAAAATAAATACAACGCAAAATGCATGTCTGTACTATCAAGTCCGAATTTCATCATCTTTAATAAAACAAGCATGCGTGCACGGGCCTAAAGACACAAAATAATGTGAATCTTGGTGTAGTTTAGATTCAACAGGCTTGTCAAAGCAAAACACAAATCAGCTGACTGCCATCTCAGAAATATCACCATAGTCATGTGTTTTGTTTCAAGTCATAATGATTTAATCACCAGCCGGTGGATTACTGCAGTGGACCTTTTATTTCCAAAAAGATCATCAGACATCTGTAGCTCATAGAGTGACACATACTCTCACACAATGGTTCTCAAATGGGGGTATGTGTGCCCCCAGGGGTACTGCAGGGGTAACATTAGAGAAACTGACATTCAGGAATAAATAATGAAATTCAATAAATTCTGATAATAGTATTTTTATATGAAATTAGGACTGCATAAAATATAAATGAATACATTTAGAAATAATAACGGTCTGACTCTCATTTCACTGTATTTTAAAGTAAAATGTTGTTGTCTGGTCAAGGGACACTTGGCTTAACAAATCATAAAAAGGATACTTAAACCAAAAAGGTTTGAGAAGCACTGCTCTAATAGAGGGAAAACTAAATTAGTACAAAATAAACTCTTACCTAATTCCTTTTCCCAGACGCTTCACAAAAGAGTTTAAAACCACATTCAAGAGTACCCATGGTCCTCAAACTCATATGAAGAATGAGAGCTGGAACCCTCATAATTAGCCAATCAAGTGACCGCGAGAGAGGAGAACCAATCAGGAAACCGAAGACGGAACCTTTGGACTAAATAGGTTGAACAAAAAGGCAGAGACAAAGAAACAACAGAGGAGTCAAACAATACACAATACATAATATACAAGTGGAACGCAACACGCTTCAAAACAACTTTGTGTATTTTTTAAGATTGGGACCACAACATTCATGGCTTAATATAAGCCTTTTGTATTAATTAACCTATCTTTGTATAACCTTGCATATATCATATTTATTAACGTGTATAGAATGAATATTAAAGTATTGCTTCGCCTAATGTGTGTTCCATTTGGTAGAACAGTGTAAGTTAAATGTATTGTTGTTGAAATTTTGAACTGTGTGATTTTGGAAATATTTAATATACAGTAAAGTAATTTATACATGATTTAAACATGATTAAATTAAGTGCTTTGTCCAAGACGGTCCAATTTTGGGCTTTTTATTAAGTATACCTAAATCTCAATTACTTTATGACTCAGGTACAAATATTTGTATATGCATATATGTACATAGCACAGGCAGCAATCCTGATCTGCCAACAAAGTGAAGTTCGAGTGCACTTTCTGGAGTGTTTTTAAATTGTCCACTAGATGTCAGTGTAATACAGGTGTGGAAGTTTACAGAGCAGCATACAAACGCCTTGCCTCTTTTATTATCTATGTTCTATGCAAAACAAACATAGAACATAGATAGTAGAAAAACAATGGGGAAAATAATTCATATATTAATTTTATAATTAACATATAGTATATAATTAATAAAAACAGATATAGCAAATCACGGTTACATTTTCAGAACATTCCCAAGGATTTTAAGTTTTCAAAGCTTTGGTGCTCAGCTGTTTGGACATATTCTCTAATGTGGTACACAAGGATTTAACATCAGCACAAAATACAATATTGCTGGGTTTATAATGCATTTATCTGGCTTTATGAATATGAAATTGACCTAAATGGCAAAATAATAATAAAGTATAGTCAAAATTTACATAATCTGAATGAATATGACAGAAAATCATATTTTCGGTTATCTTTACCAATTTGTTAAAACATTGGAATAAAAGCATCAGACCAAATACAAAAGAAGAGTGACACAGAAAGAACAAGTGTAATAGAGATTCTTCATCACTCTTACAAAAAGAGCACAAAGGGATACATTTTTGAAGGATCTATTTAGAAATCTATTGCATAGGTAATAATCAAATTTTGAAATGAAGATCTTCAATTTTGTTTCAAATAAGACATTTGTGAGTATATATGTCCATATACTCTGATCTAAAAGAAGGGCATATCAAGCGTGTAGTCTCATGTTCAATACAGACAACACAATGGGGATATTGCATGATATGTTCTTTTGTATAATAATTTTGATAAATAGTAATAACGCTAATAACAATGTCCTCCACACTTCATTCATGTAGAAATGTGACCCTGGATCACAAAACCAGTCTTAAGCAGCATGGGAACATTTTTAGTAAAAGACATATATTGTGTGGATCAAAATGATCGATTTTATTTAATGCCAAAAAGCATTAGGATATTAAGTATAGATCATGTTCCATGAAGATATTTTGTAAATGTCCTACCGTCAATATATGAAAACCAAATTTTTGTGAGTGGATGGTCTGCCACAGTGCCTCTGGATCACAACTTAATAGGCAATTTTCTCAATATTGAGATTTTTTGCACTCTCAGATTCCTGAGTTTTAAACGGTTGTATCCCATCCAGATATTGTCCATTTCTAACAACTCATAAATCAAAAGAAATCTTATTTATTCAGCTTTCAGATTATGTAAACATCTCAATTTCGAAATATTGACCTATAAGACTGGTTTTGATGTCCAGGGTCACAAATGTAAAGTAGCCTAAATGTTTTCTTATTTCTTTCTTCACCAAATAATTTTCATTTTTGAAGTATTCCCTTTAAACTGTAAAAAAAGAAAATATTTTAACAGAGGCAGTATTGGGGGAGGCACTTTATGTATTAAATACGCTATTATGTATTTAAAAAAACCGAAGACATGCATTCAGTGGTACTGAATTTTCCTTCACATTTTAATAAATGACCAATAGCAACACAGTTTATTTCTAACCAAAAATGACGAAATGCAGCTTTAACGAATCGGTAATGATCACTTTTACTCAAGAAAAAGTCTACAAATATGGGTTAGTTCTACCGGATGAGAGAAGGCGTGGCTGAGTTCAAGTAAAGCGTGATGCGGGGGGCGTGGCCATACAGGTTCGCTGAAACGTCTTTGAAGGAGGGCGCCAATTTACCGCGGAGCAGTCAGGAGGAGACTGAGTCTCTGTGATGACGACATCGTTTCAACGGATGCTGTGATGGGTTGACAGGTGCGTGACAGTCGCGGTGTGTTAAAGCATGTACGCCAAAAGCAAGAACAACGTGCCATCGGACGGTCAATCCAGAGAAAAGTAAGTTTATTAACCGGCGGTGTCATCACGGTCATATCTGCAGTCTCTCTCGCTGTATGTTTCGACCCTGAAGTTATGTTCTTTACGCATTTTAGAGACTTTATTGTTAAGATCTTTGCATTTTTGTCATTCCCTGAACGGTGGGGTCGTGTGTAAACTTATGATTTGGTGTGTTATAGTCAGTGCAATGGCTTTCTCTAACAGCGAACTTAACTATGATAGTTTGATTCCTTTTTAACAAGGTTATGATAATAACCTTTACACTGTTGTGATAAATTCAGTCGTTGTCGGATTGTTGGCTCGCTTTCTGGTGCTTTTGACACTTTTGCTTAACGTGAGGTATTATTAAAGCGGTAGGCTTACTGACAGGGGACTGTTATATATATATTTGATATACAGGCACAGTAATAATAAATGTCTAAACCATTCTATGTTGAAAAGACAAATAAGTATAAATAACACTTTGTTAGAGCAGATTGTAGATTTTATATTGGCTATATCATGTGACCCTGGACGACAAAACCAGTCTTATGGGTCATTTTTTCTATATTGAGATTTTACATCATCCAAAAGTTGAATAAACAAGCTTTATATTGATATATGAGTTCTTAGGATGTGAAAATATCTGGCGGAGATACAACCGTTTAAAATTCAGGAATCTGAGGGTCAAAATTCTAAATATTGAGAAAATTGCCTTTGAAGTTGTTAATAAGGGATGTGGCAGGCCATTCACTCACAAAAATAAAGTTTTTATATATTCACGATAGGAAATTTACTAAATATCTTCATGGAACATGATCTTTACTTAATACCCTAATGATTTTGGCATAAAAGAAAAATAGATCATTTTTACCCATACAATGTACTTTTGGCTTTTACTAAAAATGTTCCCGTGCTGCTTAAGACTGGTTTTGTGATCCAGGGTCACATATAATCTATAGATGTATCAAGCAATTGCATGCAACTTTTCCATGCAATCTCTAAATCACAATACTTTTTTAAAGCTGTCCTTGCGTGTAATGTTAACACGAAAGTTTTTATCTAGTCTATCACTGGAGCACGCTGAAGTTTAGAAGATGCCTGTAGATGGCTGTGCAGTTGTTGTCAAAGAGGTTTCACATGTGTCAAAAGAGTGTCAGCTGTTTGTGTGTGAGAAAGAAACGTCAATAGTCCTTTATCCCCCAGCCAAGATAGCACTTATTTGGACCTGTTAGCTCCACCGAATCACAACTTGTAAGTGTGACTATTTACTTTTGTATGAACTTCAAGAAATATTTGTGTACCTTTTGTCTGTGTTTAGCTAATGCATATAACGCTAACGTTAACATGAACCCTTATTTCTGGGGTATTACAGTTTGTTTATCTAGCTATGAACTCTGCTAATTTAAGTGTTCAATCTATTATCATCTATCTATTATCTACTATCGTCTTTGGATGTTTCTTCGTCAGACTAGGGGTCAAACTGGTAAGGCAAAATCCCCCGCATCTCTATCCATACACTATATATAATATATAGCCTGTAAACCGTAATCCAGCAATGATGGTAATTTAGGCGTTCCATTTGCGACACATGATTAACGCTGTTACAAGTTCAAGGAATGGGAAGGAGGCGGTCACCGGCGTTCAACAACTTTTAATAAAAAATAAACAAACTACAAAACGAAAGTAAAATGCCGGCAGCTCCCGCACGGTCAACTGCCGGCCACAAATCTAGGCCTGGTCCTCTCTCGTCGTCTCAGGTCGCTCGTCTTTTTATGGTTTCGATCTCCTCCAAAGCGATACCCGCTAGATGACACTCATTATCGTCCCGCCTTGCTTGTTACAAACGCGTTTGACCAATCACAGGAAACTACTTCATCTGACCAATCACATGACACTAGGCAAGCGGATAGGAGGGGATTAGACGGATGAATCGCGGGACGAATCTTTTGAGAGTCATTCAAGAAGTAAGATAAGAATAATTACCAATCATTATGACTTAATCGTGCTTTTACACCTTATATGTACATACACTTGTTGTTGGACACTCCATAAACCAAAGTAGGACCATAAAAATCATATGCTACGTACTCTTTAAGCAATTTTATGATTATCGACATCGGTCATTTTCAAAGGCGATATGCCTATAAATTAATTTATTTGTGAAACTCGCTATTTGGCTCTGAGGCAGCCTCCTATGTTGTATAACGCCCCGCTCTGGCCTAGACAATGCCCGCCCAAGGCCCATCTGATTTTCTAAAAGTCAAGAGTCCAGCCAATCAATGCGGAAGGCTAAAAGACGACACTGAACGAATGCACTCTCGCACTGAAAGCATTTGCTAGCTCGAGCTGCTTCAGTGATCGGGCATCAGTTGACGGAAAAGGCATTTGCAAATTTGCAAGTCATGCTAATTCCCAAATACAAACCATTTAAAAGCACAAAGTACTCGCGCACCCAGGACATTGAGTTATATTCGCAATTTATTACGCATAAATGTTCACACACACACGTTATAATGCCCGTCTTGGTAAGTATACACATAAGCACAGTTGGTTGTCTTCAGCGAGTAAATGTGAACAGCATCTGTAGTAAGTGTAATATTCCCTTTAATCTTAGGGCACCGCCACATCTTTTTGTATTACTGCGGAGAAAGACTTAAATACTAGGGATGAACCGATATGTAAATTTGACACTACATTATCATATTTTTTCTATATAAACATGCGCTAAACTGAGGCGTTTGGATGTTTGCGTTTGTCTCATGCAGGAGCGGTAACGTACATACTTCTTTCCCATCGCAATGGGAGTGTGCACCTTGCGCCCGAACAGCAGCACAAGTATAGCAATTTTATCTTACATTATCCATCCATCCATTTTCTTCCGCTTATCCGGGGCCGTGTCGCGGGGGCAGCAGTCTAAGCAGGGATGCCCAGACTTCCCTCTCCCTAGACACTTCCTCCAGCTCTTCCGGGGGGACATCGAGGCGTTCCCAGGCCAGCCCGGAGACATAGTCCCTCCCGCGTGTCCTAGGTCTTCCCTGGGGTCTCTTCCCGGTGGGACATGCCCGGAATACCTTCCCGGGAAGGCGGCCAGGGGGCATCCGGAAAAGATGCCCGAGCCATCTCAGCTGGCCCCTCTCGATGTGGAGAAGCAGCGGATCTACTCTTGAGCTCCTCCCGAGTGACCGAGCTTCTCACCCTATTTCTAAGGGATCGCCCAGCCACCCTGCGGAGAAAGCTCATTTCGGCCGCCTGTATCCGGGATCTTGTCCTTTCGGTCATGACCCACAGCTCATGACCATAGGTGAGAGTAGGAACGTAGATTGACCGGTAAATAGAGAGCTTCGCCTTGTGGCTCAGCTCCTTCTTCACCACGACAGACCGTTACAGCGACCGCATTACTGCAGAAGCTGCACCGATCCGTCTGTCAATCTCCCGTTCCATCCTTCCCTCACTCGTGAACAAGACCCCAGATACTTAAATTCCTCCACTTGAGGCAGGGACTCTCCACCTACCTGAAGTGGGCATGCCACCCTTTTCCGACTGAGAACCATGGTCTCAGATTCTTACATTATATTAAATATATTCACAAACAAACAAACAAATACTATCGTGTTCCCCTCATATCTGCTCAATATAAGCATAAAATATGATGTGTTTTTAGTTTGAACAGTTTCTCTATATGCTATGATGAGAAATAAGGGTCAGTGAGGAGGATTGTCAGCATGATCCGATCGCTTTCCTCTCACATATCTAATTTAAGCAATTATTTTATGATTAAAAAATATGATTTCAGGAAATCATGATTCCATTGTGACTATGTAAAACATAACAGACATCACATGCATGTTATAATGGTACAATTGTTACTATCTTGTTTTAAACTTTTAATTTCTTGGTGGATGCTACTAACTCTTGAAGTTGGGAGTACCAGTGCTTCTAAGGAACAAGTTAATTTTGAGCCCTGGTCTCTATTTATTTGCTTAAATATTATGTATACAAGTTACCTTTGCCTGCGATTCACTTGTTAAAGAATTCCAGTTTCCAAAGCAATTGTATTGTATTAACAGTAAAGCCCACCTTACTGTCTTAGTCAAATCATACCACGAACTTACGTAGATTTGTTGGGATGTGGTTACCTGAGGCGTTTCAGGCAGGTCTGGGTGAGCATTCGCTTTTAGATAGAATGCATCTTTTGTTCCGACACTTTAATTTGTGCAATATTATGTGTCTAATACATGCATGGGCAACTTATAACACACCAAAGACACAGAAACACATTAATTCGTGCCATATGACCCCTTAAATTACAGGATGCAAGAGCAAAATGAAGCTATTAACTCCATAAAATACATTTTTAGTGTATTCTTATATAACTCAAATTTGATGATACATTCGCAACATGAAAATGGCATTTTTCATTGCCATGTTGTCATTCCTACAGCTATAACACAGTTTACCTGAAGAGTGGTTGGCCTGTGATATTTCTTTCCATCATTGATATGCAAGCAGCATCGCACAGGCCCTACTGCAAGGTTAAGCAAGCGTGACGGCACCGCTTAGAAACTGGCGAGGAGTCTCTCCAGCCTGTCTGTTATACAGCTACCGTTTCTCATTCTTTACAAAAAGCGCACACACACAGGAATCTTAAGCTGTGTTAGTTAGAGCATCATAAATGTCATGTTTTTGTTAGATGATCATATGAAGAGTGGTTTGTTCCAAAAATGAGATGAATCCAAATTCATGTTTTTTATGTGTTGTCATGGTTTTATTGTGTCAGTTAGCAGATTGTTTTAGTTACTGTGTCTTAGATCAAAACAAGCAACTGCAGTTTGATTGCAATTAATTGGAATCACCAATTAAAGCATTACGAAACCTCCCCTGACAGCTACATTCTACCTCGCTGTGAGAAGAAGAGCCGTTAAAAACCGGCGAAGGTTCTGGCATCGGCTTCTGAGACGGGCTCTCAAATCACTAGGCGCTGTCTTGAATAATTAGGAGAAATGTCTCGTCATTGTTCAAGAAATCACAGTCTTATGAATAATAACGAGACACCGACGCGTCATCGATGTACTATAGTACATCGCCACGTCACATCTTGTAATAATTTATTGATGAGGATTTTAAACCCGGTAGGGTAAAATGGCATTTAGGTTTCGTGGCGCTTTAAAAAACCCGATTTCAGATTTTCTTTAAACGGAGTTCTCATTTTGTAACCAAAGTCTTCAATTGACTATCCCCTACTGTATCTAAGTATAATATATATAGTAGTTATAGTAAAACAGCGACGTAGCAATAACTTTTCTCGGACATGATGAGCACGTCCTAGCGACAAAACAGTCACATTGATAAAATCGTTTTTTATTTCATTTCAACAATTATAAGCCCTCACATGGAGGATAATATTAATTTGTTATTTAATCTGTGCATTAAATATTCGATTTTGTGCATAATTGGGATTTTTCTCTATTCAAATGTATATAAAGCATATTATAACGATAAATAACACTCAACACTGCACTGTACATCACAATCGGATATTTTATTTAAATAAAAGAAAATTAAATTAGTAATCAAAGACTTCAAAACAATATAGTTTAAACAGATAGTTATTTACAGAGATGAATAAACATTATCTTTAATCTTAACATTATATTCTTGTCTCCCCACATAGGTTAAGGAGGTTGTCAGTTTTTAGAAACCTCAATAAAAAGCTTTTACAGTCACACTCACAAACTTCAGGGTCCGTTCATTTAAACGTGCCAAATCGATCAAAAATCACTAAATGTGCTTAATCTCACATATGTTGTAATGCTTTGAGATCGTATAGATTACAGACCTACCCAGTTCCAGTGAAGATGTTTAAATCCAGAACTGCGAAAACTCAACCAGACTTAAATATTAAAAAACAAGGCAATAATCCAGAGACCAACAGGCAAAAAATCCAAAAACAGATACTGAAATATTCCAAGATAACAGGCAAGAGAAACAACTGAAACACAATAATCGATAAAGAGCCTAACTAAGGGGAGAACTTACATGAACAGATAACAAGGGATACACAGGTGATGGGGACGAACTAGATAATGCGATGTAGCTGTAAAAGTCAATGAGAACATGTACACAGATGATATATCGCAATCAAAGAAGCGCTCATAATACAGCAACAGATTGATGAGTGGAGCGCCAACAGCATGAGACAAATAAGTTTTATTTCCAAAATCACCGCATATAGCCTCTCCTTAATGTAGATGTTGTTGTAGTGAGCAAGGCGTGACGAGAGCCGTGATGCGGGGCCGTTGGGGTGATTGATAGTTGGATTCAGCAGTGCGCACCCGGTCCCGCATATCTCACGGAGGAGTTCGGGAGCATAAATGGACGAATCGTCAGGACTGCCGGCGAGAAAGGACCGGGCCCGGACATGTGTTAAGGTCTTATTTGTGTTCTTGTGATTGATCAGTATTTTACTTCTGTGTTTTTGTTTGTATTAAAACTTTATTTAAAAGTTAAAAAAAGAAAAACACGGAAGTAATATACCGATTCCAACTTTCAATCTCGCCACCGGCCCGCATCACGGCTCTCGTCACTCCTTCCTCACCAAAGTTGTGTTTATATGTTTATGTGTATTTTGATGCCATGGGGCAGAGTCCTGCACGGGTTCGGGTACCCGCAGGTGACCCGCAAATTTGGCTGAAACGGGGGAAAAATATATAACTGTGTTGGATACGGGTGCGGGTCGGTTCGGACACGGGGGAAACACGGGTCTAAACACGGGTTCAAAACAGTCACATGCAAATGTAAAAATGAATGCATATTTTTAGGAACACTTCTACAAAACTATCCCTGTATTTCAAGTTGGTAAAGTATTTTTTTTGTTTATTTGAGCCCGCGCCCTCCCAGGAGTCTCTAGGCGCCTCCGCTCCGTGTCCTGATTATATTGCCTGCTATATTTACTTCTTATTTATTAAATGCAGGCAATTGGTTGATAAAACATTGATTGAAATTAAGATACAATTAATACAAAACGAAATTCGCTTTAAAGAAAGGCTTTATACAATAAGAAACTTAACGAAGTGGTCAAAATAATGTCTGTCCACTCTGTCTCCCAACATATTGCGCAACTTATGATCTTACTTTTTTCACTTCCCATATAATCAACATAGATGAAATTATATATAAACTGATTTGATTGTAAAAATGAATGCATATTTTTAGGAACACTTCTACAAAACTATGCCTGTATTTCAAGTTGGTAAAATATTTTTTTGTTTATTTGAGCCCGCGCCCTCCAGGAGTCTCTAGGCTCCTCCGCTCCGTGTCCTGATTATATTGCCTGCTATATTTACTTCTTATTTATTAAATCCAGGCAATTGGTTGATAAAACATTGATTAAAATTAAGATACAATTAATACAAAACGAAATTCACTTTAAAGAAAGGCTTTATACAATAAGAACTTAACGAAGTGGTCAAAATAATGTCTGTCCACTCCCCAACATATTGCGCAACTTTATGATCTACTTTTTTCACTTCTCATATAATCAACATAGATGAAATATATATAAATGATTTTTTTTGTCGGGTTACGGTCGGGTGTCGGGTTCGGGTTTGTAGCGGTTTTTAAGCGGGTCGGGGCGGATTTTAATTAGTGCTGCTGTCGGGAAAACGGGTCGGATGCGGTTTTAAGCACTGCGGGTACGGGCGGGTGCGGATTTACAAAATCGGACCCGTGCAGCTCTCTGTCCCCTTTCAAGAATAGTCGTTTAACATATCCTGCATTGAACGCGCCAAGTTATTGATGCAATCTTTGGTGAGATGACGCGGACACAGTAAAACCCTGAGGTTATACTCCTGGTGTCATTTGAAAAATGAATTGTAACCATGTTTCCTCAGAAGTTCTTCCTTGGTAGTTTAAGTAAGATGGACTTAGTTATACAAGGTAGAACACCGGTTCTAACAAGCGACCTGTTGGGGGAGGAGAGTGAAGTTTCGTGGCAGTCCCAGCAAAAACTTAGCGGGGGGTATTTCTAGTGACGTAGATACGCGGCGGTTAGACCACTTCGGACTAGTTCACGTAAATTCCACGAGGCAGGAAGCACCTAAAACATTTAGAATGTTAGTCACGTAAAGCAGTGTGAGTAGTTATCAAAGTTAGCTAGTGCTAAGAGAGAGCGGAACAGTCAGCAGCTCAATTGCCACCAGCTGCAGAGATGAAGGTGATTTGTAATTCCCGTTTTATAAATTTCTTTCATCAGAATATCATGGTTAATGGACTGAATGTGAGCGACAGGAGGTATAGACTTTCGTGGAGGGAGGTATGTTTTCTGTTCATTAGCTTACTCTCAAATGTCTGGTCAGTTTTGCAAAATGTGCGTGTGGTCAGCAGAGCCTCCAAGTGCATGCATCCTTCAATCCTCACGTCCCATGCAAGCATACACACACAGGCGCGCAGTGGTGCCATCT
>CM017901.1:30808185-30972881 GCA_008369825.1 Triplophysa tibetana
CTCTCTCTCTCACACACTCTGTCTCTCTCTCTCTCTGTCTTTTCTCACCTTGGATTGTGCATCGAGTGTAATGAAATGTCAGTGATATGGAGCAGAGGTGATAGGAAATCTCCTGCAAGCACAGCGTAAAACAGAATGCCGCCTGTTCTCACTTCAGATACTATATATGCGTCACACAGTAGCTCCTGAATTCACTCTGGGTGAAAGTTTCCCATACGCACTGATATTGGAGCAGCTTTAATGCTCCTTTTCTGATGCAAACTATCAAATGACAAACACAAACCCTGTTGACACAAAACACACATCCAAAGATGTTGTAGGCATTTTAAATCCAGTGCTAATTCTTTTGAAATGATTATGCTGATTTATGAAATGAATTGAGAGTATCTGTAGCCTAAACGGGAACATTAATTTTTAAAGGATTTATCTTTAATATCTCATTATTTAAAAAATACACATCAGTATATGTTTCATGTTGTAGTTGTAGTGTAGTTGTTGATCTACTTTACCAATGAAATGAAGTGTTATCAATGTCAAACACTTTATCAGATGCATATAGAACATGGAGAGAATCACTCACTGAACCTCTCACTGACAGATCTGTGTGAAAACTTTTCGGGCCGCTGCCCCTAAATGATGATATTATAGCATATTAACTGAAATGGAAGTGAATAGCCTGCATGTTAATCGTAATGTTGTTTCTACGGTAGCACTAGATGGGAAAACTGCTTTACAGAAGGCGTTTCGTAAATAAGTAATCTCAGAAAAGAAGCGAAAACCTGACGACATGTTTGTTCTGTGTCAGCCACCATAGTGCTTCGAAAGGGAGGGGCGAGTGAGCCGTTGGTGGCAATTCAAAAACCCACCACTAGATGCCGCTTAAATCTCTACATTGCTTCTCTAGGTGAAATGGTTCACCTGTTGTAATATCTGTTGTTATTGACTCATACAGGAACCAAAACACATCAATAGTAATTAAAGTGACTCCAGTGGTTTACTACATGTAAAGAGAAACAATAAATGTAAGAGGAAAAAAGCGTAAACATTATAAGCGTATTTAGTGAAATTACAATTTTAGGAGAAACAAGTTGAGAATGAGACATCGCTGAAGATGTTGCAGTCCAGAAGTATGCAGAAGACCACTGCAAGTGTACAGCATCCCTTCAACATGCTGGTTCAGACACGGGACATCTGCTCTTTAAGATGATCTTCGTAGCATATACAAATAAAGTTAGAAAATATATATTTTTGTCATTTAAACATTTTCATGTAGTCCTGTAGGACAGAACTGATTTTGAACCCGATGAGGATGATCCCACGACCACCATGAATAATTCTCCACATATTTGTTGAGTTTCACATTTCCAGAGACAGCACCTTATTCCCACCTCCAAACACTCCTGTTTTCATAGACATAAATGGGGTATTTTGTTTTTCTAAGGAGGTTTTCTTAAGAATGGTTTATCTTTGTTTGAGGGGATGACAGATCACAGGAGAGATGAACTTTACCTGCAGACCTGGAGTTTGACGTAGACGTGCTCAAGTGATCAAACACACAAGTGTCAATGGACGTGTTCGCTGTCCGTCATATATCCCGTCTCATCCACTGAGACCTCAGACCAACCACAGCGTAAAGAGCATCTCTGTTTCACCACAAACCTTTGTGTTCTGAAGTTGTCCCTGTCTTTGCTTTTCAGCCCATGACAAAACCTCTTTGACTTGAGTTTTGGAGGACGGAGAAAAGAAGACGTCTCAGGAGAGATAATGATGTGCCTAAGGAGAATCCTGGGAAACACGTAAAGGCCTCTGATAGGACGTCGCAAGAGTATTGTGTTTGTTTGTGCACCGTTGAGCTACGACATTAGAAAGCGAAAAGGGAAAACTAAAATAGACTTTCCTGCTTGGATAAAGGAATTATAAAGGAATTGCTAGGATCTGACATAATCTGGGTTCTGATTGTCATACCAAATAATACATACTGTCAGAAACAGGAGACAGAGAACCCGGGCGCAGACAGGTGGTGGAAAACAAAAGACTTTAATAAACACAGAAAAAGCAAAAAACCCATGAGGGAGTAAAACCATGATGAACTGGGGGTAAAACACAAGGCAGGACACAATAAACTGACTGGACTTGACTAACGTCACTAGACATATTCTGTGACTGACTCGACTAGACTTTGGTCTTAGACTTAGACTTTGGTACACCACGGAATTAGCTTTCACTGTTATGCTGATGATACTCAACTTTATATTTCCTCGAAGCCTCATGAAACCCAGCAGTTTCATCGAATAAAGGATTGCATAGTTGACTTAAAAATGTGGATGAGTAACAATTTTTTACTACTAAACTCGGACAAAACAGAAGTGTTACTTACTGGACCGAAAACCGCTATACGTAACAACCAAGAATACCGCTTAACGATTGATGGATGCTCCATAAAATCCTTGTCATCAGCTAAGAATCTTAGCGTTGTATTCGATAGTACTCTGTCATTTGAAAGCCATGTCGCCAACACCTGTAAAATTGCATTTTTCCATCTTAAGAATATATCTAAACTACGTCATATGCTGTCACTGTCAGATGCAGAGAAATTAATTCATGCATTCATGACATCAAGACTAGATTATTGTAATGCACTTCTAGGTGGATGCCCTGCAGGCCTATTACAAAAACTGCAACTTGTTCAAAACGCGGCAGCTCGAGTTCTTACACGTACAAAAAAGTATGAGCATATAACCCCGGTTCTGTCAACCTTGCACTGGTTACCTCTAAAGCATCGCATTAACTTTAAGATCTTGCTTATTACCTATAAAGCCCTACATGGTCTAGCGCCGCAGTATTTGAATGAACTTCTATTGTATTACAGACTTCAACGTACATTACGCTCTCAGGCGTCCTGTCAGTTGGTAATACCTAGAATTTCAAAATCAAGTGCAGGTGGTAGATCCTTTTCGTATCTAGCGCCTAAACTTTGGAATATTCTTCCCTGCACGGTCCGGGAGGCAGACACACTCTGTCAGTTTAAATCTAGACTAAAGACTCATCTTTTTAATCTTGCATACAATACTCCTCCATAATATTAATCCTCAGAGGATTTAGGCTGCATTATTTAGATCAACCGGAACCAGAAACACATCCAACAACAAATGATGTACTTGTTGCATCAAAGAGTGCAGAACAGTACTCTACTCTAAGCCAGTCTTGTCTCTTTGTTCCAAGGTTACCGCAGGATGCAGTTCATGCCCAGACCCGATGGCAGAGCTGAGTATGGGAAGCGGTGACCTGACAAGAGCTAAGAGGATAGAGCTGGATAAAGGACGCCACAACTTTGATTTTCCTACAACATTTCAAATGTTATTAGATTGTGAATGATAATCTTAAATCTATCATTTACCTTATTAAGTTTATTTTTTATTTTTATTTAGCCTTGTTGTGCAAGCACTGTTGAGCTTGTGCAGAGGCAGCAGCTTTTGCCAGAGGGGAACTGGAATCCCCTGGTTGGGCCTGGGTTCTCCTGAGGTTTTTTTTCTCGATGGGAGTTTTGGGTTCCTCACCACCGTTTGCATATTGTTTTGCACTATCTGCCTGGCCGGGGGGGCTGCTTTAGAATTCAGAAATTAGACATAATTAATATTGCATATAAGAATTTATAGTCCGTTTAATATTTGACCTGTGGTTCTTTCTCCTTTATCGCCAATGTGTGCTTTCACTGTGTGTGTGTGCGTCTATGTCAATGTGTGTGTGTGTATGTATGTTTGCATATTGTGTGTGTGGAGCATTTGTATGTCTGTCTTTGTTGTTTTCAAATTTGTCTTGTTTTTACAGGTATATGCCTTTAGTTTTTTTACTTGTATTCAATGTTTCTCATGTACAGCTGCTTCGTAACAATGAAAATTGTAAAAAGCGCTATATAAATAAAGTTGAGTTGAGTTGAGTTGAGTTTGGTGCAATTCTTCACAAGAGGCTACAAAATGACGCAGCGTCACACACAGCGGTATAATCCAAAACGAACCAGCACAAGACAGAAAACACAAGGAGATTAAATAGGAGACAAAATCAGGCATGGAAAAGGAGTAGGGCACAAAAACATTACATCATCAAGAATGAGGAAACAAGAGGGCGGTGACAAAGATGAGACTGGAGAGAGCACGTGGCAACCCAAAACAAACAATGCCATGACTCTCTCCACACTAAACACGTGGGTGCTGCTTACCATCCTAAAATAAGACTACAAAACCTCAACAGGGAAGCAAGATCGTGACAACGTACAATATAATAATAAATAAATCACTGATTATTGAAATTCAACCTATTCTCATCAATCGCTCAAATAACAGGCGCTGGTAAATAATACGTCTGCCAAATTATAATATTTTGTGCAAACAATAAGCCTATTTTCTGGTACGTGCAGATTAAATGGCAATTTGTCCTGTACCCGAACCCAAACCAAATAGTATTTTTTTTGTTCAGTGTTTCTTTTAATGTACGTTTCAAATGGCTGCTCTCCACCGAGTTGCACTCGAACATTGGCGTATCATATACACGCAGAATTGAACTTAAGGTGTACGTATTACACGCAACTGAAACAGTGTGTTATTTATACGCAGATCGATGAGAACTGGTAGAGAAATTATACATTGCAAGCCCATTTGATGTCCAATGGCTGAAAAGTATTGTTTTGTAAACTTTTTTGTAAATGCCATTTATGTACAGCTTTCCTGTAGCTCAGTTGTAAGAGCATTGCGTTAACATCGCAAGGTTGTGGGTTCGATCCCAGGGGCTTGCAAATACCTATGTAAAATGTATAGGATAAAGCAATGTAAGTCGCTTTGGATAAAAGCCTAAATCTAAATGTAAAACACAAATGTCTTCTAAAGAATGTGGTGTGAATGTGGTGTGCGCGAGCGAGAGAGAGATAGAGTGATAGATAACTTAAGCAGCAGTTCTGAGAGACAGATGACTATTCATAGTATGTAAAAGACTGCTAAAACTTTAATATCACACTTACTGTGCGTTGAGGATCTCTGAATTCAGTAAGTCATGACCTCTTGCTGTTTAGAGGTCAGGTCAGGATTACACACTCATCTTACACATACACATATCAGCACAGAGTGTGAGTCAATTAGAAAAGGATTACAGTAGATGTTGATACGATTCTGTAGGAATGTGAGATCTACACATATTAACATTCACAGCCGGGGAAATCCTTTGACCTGAAGACATATCGTCTCACAGAGTGAGTGCTCACAGAGAGATAAATGTAAGGGTATCAGAGTACAGCTTGCACATCTAATGCCTGTAGACAACAATACCAAGTATTTCAGGTGAACAGGTTCACCTTCTTTCATTTTTGATCAACAGCAACAAATGAGTGATTGTAAATGGTTTCAAACATATGCACCCCGTGTTTCAATTTTATGAGGACAACCACTGTCAGACGGATTTGTTGTTTTGCATATTTGAGAAATGACTTCCAGTCTACTTTTTATGTACTTTTTATGTTGTTAATGAGCAATCTCCATCAACAATCGAGAGCAAAAATGGAATTCTTGTTATTTTAATACTACTGACTCTTTTGTTTGTTCTGTCTTTCTTCCTGTAAAGATGCTTTGAAACTATACAACCTTGTAAGAAGCGATCTATAATTTTTTATTGCATTGAAGTTAAACATTATATAGTGCAGTACAGTGGTTCTCAAACTGGGGGTGGCCCCAAGATGGATCCAGGGGGGGCACAGAAAGTAGTATTTAACACTAGATACTTACAAGTATGATATTTATCACATAGACTACACAGAAAAATAAGCATTTGCTGGGATTTGAATATGTAAATGAGCTTAAAGTATAAACATGTTTTTATGAGTGTGCCGTGTTAAACATGTAAACAAGAAAAAAAGTCCCTCAGTTTGTCATCTCTTTTTCTCTTACATTGCTTTTTTATTTACAGCTGACGGATAAGTGAATGAACCGAATCTTTGATATAAAAAAGGTATTACAGTAGTTTATTGTTTCACTGAAATTCATCGTCTACATACATCATCAGCAGGTACATTTTATTTGGCAATCATAATATCGTCAACGCATTCACGACTGATCATGTGTGACATGTTCACGAAGACTTAAACGGTCAATGTGCATTTCAAGATACAATACTGCAGTCAAAAGAAAGAGCTTCATTTACATCAGATCAATTCCAATGTCGTAATGGAATAATACAAAGACAGCAGTCGTATGGAAAATATACATACATGCATGTGCGGAAATAAACAAATGTGTGTCCGAAGAATAAATGTTGCACATTACCCTACTTTTGCACACAAGATCATATTGTGGGATTTGTGGCATCATTCAGTGAAAGTGAGACCCACGAATCCTTAAAAAATTAACACAAATCTTGTGTCCTCACAAAAGACCTAAAACATTTTCCGTTTAATAAAGTAAAGTAAGTGTATCATGTGTAACTGGCCACAGACAAAACGTACAGATCCACAATAATAGATTCATCAGAGAGGATGAAGACGTGGATGTTCTGGTTGATTCCTTTTTATGAATTCAGAATGTTTTCTTGCCTTGTTTCAGGGATCTTAGAATGGTTCACGTTCAGACTCAAATTAATTTTTTTCGTTGCCATTTACTCGACTCTTTAAGCGATAACGGCTGAAATTGTTCTTTGGTGTTCGGGCCGGTACAAGCCCCACCTATCCCCTGCTTTACGGCATATGTCACGTTTTACTCGTAGCCTGGGAGAACTTAGGCAACAGCTAACAATAAGACGAAACTAAATTGTTCAATGCAAGTCTCCAAACCATCAACATGTCAAAGCCAGCAAATAAAACAAACGTTAAAGCAGTGACGCAAGCTGCAAGAGGCAACGGGTTGGAAAATGGATGGAGACTCAACTCAACCTTATATATTTAGCGCTTTCTACAATTTCCATTGACCTAACGTTAGCCTTCCTGTTACTGTCTTATATGTACATGTTTTCTTACTGTCCTGTACTTTTGTGCTTATTACTAATTTGGCTGTGCTCAGGTTGTTTATTGGCGCATTAACGTTACTAGTTCACAATTTATAACAGTAAGTTAGCCTAGAGATAATGTATTGTTGCCGGGTCTCAATAGCTTACGTAGCATGATCATGCCTTATCACAAATTAAATGTTATGTTTGTAAACGATGAATACCAAATCACAATAAATGTTTTACGGTCAAAAGTTGCTGATTTCTTAGTTCATGCACGTAGACTAATGTTATCGGTATCTATAGATACTATGCTAGGCACTATTCCCATAGCTAGCACTCTATGCACTAACGGCTAACAACCAACTGCTACCTCAGAATCTAGTTTGAACTAGTAGTATAGCCCAGTAGTGTAACCCGCTGGAGCCAAAAGTGTGCTTTAGTGCTTTTTTATTGCTTTAATAAAGGGGAGTTGTTGACGAATAAATCCTACATGTCATGGCCTGTGGTGTGACATGACAAAATCTAGAAAACAAACTGTTAATATTACATTGTTTTCTACGATCGAGGGCCCAGATTTACTTGATGTAAATTTCTCCCTGTTTGAAATGACACGACAATGAGTAAATGATGACTTCATTTTGGGATAAGTAACACTGTTTACCATGAAAAGGGTTTAAAAAGGAACAGAAAGAGATTGCACACACAAGGTTGTTACACCTTTGGTGAACTTATAGGGCTCTGAGTTTGGTCTGTTTAAAGAAAGGTTGTGAGTGCGTTGTTGGCCTCAGAGATGTTGACGATAAATGCTGAGCGTTCTTTTGCTCTGTGTGTTATATCCAGAAACTGAGATCAAACGTGTTCCAGTGTCATGTTGTAAATATAGCCTCTGTGTGATAGAGAAAGGTCATGCGTTTATTTCTCACAGAGGTTCAGTCCTGTTCTATTGATCGTTACGAGTCTGTTCTTCATTCTACTCATGCGGTCGAGCGTCATGTTAAACGTCACATTTCTACACAAACTAACTACTGTAGTATTCTGCTGACAAAGCTGCTCTTTTCTTCAGACGTCAGCTGTTTGTGATGTGCTGCTATTCTGTATGTTTGGCTTTTCTCACGTTGGTCTGTTGTTTTGTTGAGAACTCGTTGTGTTCATTGGCTCGGGTGGCTTTAGTTCAGATGGGACAGACTCAGTGTTGTAGTGATGGAGACGAAGAGAAGCACAGTGCATGCCAGAACTGCCGGACCACTCGACCGATAAACCATACGTCCGTTGCGAGACTGTACGGGTCTAAACGTTCCCACCATTGGTTTCCCGTCATGGAATTTTAGGGAAGAAAAAGCTCGAAGCTGTTTGGAAAAGAACAAGTATTCATGAATACAAATGTTGAGCGCTGATCATAATATAACCCAAAATAGTATATTATGTTTCAATATTAAGATGTTTAGATATGAATGGCTATACATGACACTAAGTACTTTTGTGTTGATTTGAAATACATGTCAATTCTTGGACTTTTCTAGGTTTCGTAAGTGTACGACGTACATAAAAAGTAGACCGAAAGTATACATTTGTAAGTAGTATACATATTTTGTAGGGGATCTCATTATTGAAGAATTTATGCATATACTGTATTTATGAACAAAATGAATAAACCGTGAAGTGCACACTTGACAATAAAGATGCTTCGCAATGCCTCAACGGTTCCATAAAGAACTTTTTACATCTGAAGAACCTTTCTGTTTTACAATGGTTCTTTGTGGCGAAAAAAAAGTTATTCAGATCATAAAACGGTAAGAAGAAATGTTTCTTTAAAGAAGTCGCACCTGTTCTTTGTCGAGAGGAATGGGATTTTCAAAGACAGTCCAGACCACAACTTCAGTACATCCCGGTGTGGTCAGAGATCCTTCGTAGCGGTAATAGTTGGTCATGTTTTCCTCGGACAGAATGAACTGATTGAGTGAGATCTTATGAAGTGTCACATTTTCATCTGCAGAAATACATACATAATCTCATATCTAACCAAAATGCTTTTACAAAAAATCATTTGCATTCAAAAATGACATCAAATGTGTTAACATTGCATTGAAGCTTGTGTCTGTAATCGAATTTTGGACTGACTTGTGTTCTGTACGCTCTTCAGGTCTTGAATGAATTGGTCGTAATGTTTGTTCGGGGTGTTTGACTCCTGTCAGAAAGAAACCATAATTTTTGTATCATATTTGTTCAAAGTCGTTTTTCCACTTGAAAGCTGAAGAGTGTGAACATCAAACCTCGTAGAAGAATCCCAAAACAGCGATGCCGGAGGGATCTTTTAAAGCATCTTGTACGCTGTTGTATCTTTGTTTCATATGAACGATATGCAGCTGAAGAGAGATTTCATAAAGTCGATAAATAATTAAACATTCATTCATCATAATCAAAGTTAAGTGTTTTTTGTTTGATGCTTTTTAAGGAGTAGTTCACCTTCATGATGACAATTGTGCCATTATTAACTCATGTCATTTTAAACCTAAGACCAAAGATATTTGGAAAAATGTTAATAACCGAAAACCCTTGGTCTCCATTGACTTGCATGGGATGTGTGTCCATACAATAGAAGTCAATGGGCACCAACGGATTTTGTGTTCTTCAGAAGAAAGAAAATCACCAAGGTTTAAAATGAAATTTTCACTTTGAAGGCCAACTATTCCTTTACATAAAGTGACTTATGTTGCAGGCAAATTTGCTTAACTCATTCATTAGTCTTTCCTTTTGGTTTTTCTTTTTCCAAAACGCACTTGAAACAAATCTGTGTTGTGTGTTATGTTGTCGTTCATACCTCCATAGGATACTGCTCTCCATCAACGGTGTGTTCAGAGCCCGGACCTCCGTCTGTTCCCCAGTGAAGGTGAAACTGAACAGCTTTATATGTGTCTCCCAGATTTCCTCCAGATACTTGTTGGTGCGTTGAGTATATTCACCTGAACTGAGATTGAGAAGCACACCATAATTTTCTTATTCTTCATCTTCGACTTCTGCCGGTCTTCTGTCTGTGCTCTTACCGGAGTGACCGTTGTTCGTGACGTTGCTGTCGAAAACGTTCTGATAGCCGTTGAATTTGAAAGGCGTCAGACGCTCGTCCAGTTTGGTTTTCTTCGTCACTATGTTGATGGGAGACTGTCTTGCCTTTTCCACAATCAGCTTTTACTTCACTCCAGCGCTCCGGACCTTGAGGAATCATGGAGATTGGATGCTGTGGTGAGGGATGGATGTGTGACATCCAGCCTTGAGATGTTGAGATGTTTGACTTACCTTTACAATGTCCATTGCAGCTCACTTGTGTCCGATAACACCAATCTGAACACAAGCACACAGACATATTCTTCATCGTTCATAGCCATGTCAGCTTTCCAAAAAATTGTTTTTAACTTCCTAGCAGTTCAGAGTTGAAGGTGTGAAGCTTTATTGTGTCAAGCGTCACAATCGTTTTATATATTGACTTTTATCAAACCAAGTGTCACGTGATGTATAGAGAGATGTATGTATTTTCAGCATGCGTTTCCTTCTTCTCCATGGTTGTCAGCAACGTACAACATTTTGGTTTAACACTACTAACAAAAACATATTTCTCAACAACAGAAGAACAAAAATTCTGAAAACGTGTGTTTCCATGACTCACTACTGATTTAATTCACAGCATAAAGTGCACATAATTTGGATTAAAGTGTGTGAAGTGTGCAATGACATTTTATGCTTTAATCTTCGTGATGATATTTAAAATAATGACCAATGATTTTTTTTCTCCTTTCGTTTTTGGATTTATACATTTCAGACTTATATTGACTGGTCAAAAAAAAGTTTTGCTTGAGGATAAATCGCGTTTCTACAAACGGCACTTTGTCCTTGGAATGACCTATTTGGGGTTTACAAATGTGTTTTTGTAAGTCTCATTATTGTCATCACATTTTGCTACAATGTCAACGCAAATGTATCATTCCATGTTTATGAGACTCGTCTTCGATTGTTTGGTTGTCCCGTTTCGAGTCTCGCACACAAAGAATTGTTCCCTTATCTACAATCTATTAGTTGTTATTCTCCACCATTCAAACCACTTTAATACACAGGAATCAACTTTCTATTGTTTGCCAAGCGAACAGAGACACAGCCGAGGGTTCCAGTCTCCGTCTATCTGCTCGCAGACGACTCACAGGGGTCACGCTCTCCTCCTTTATTTTATTAATGTTTCACAATGCGTGTCTCCACCTCGGAGACGGAACAAACATTTCGACTGTATCTCACAAATCAAATATTTATGAAAACCACACACGCCATTGAAACAGACGGGTCGGGCGTTTTCTGTTATTTCTGAGTTTGGTCAGACAGGTCGATGGCTTGCTGGTGGAAGTGGAATGTTGGAGGAATGACACCACGGCCGGGTCTTTAGATTTCCTTCTGCGGGCACATGATAATCAAATTCACGAAGGAAGTCTATGAGACGGCGTTTCTCTTTAATATCTCAATCATTTCCACTAGATACCAATCAAATCAAACTGAAAAATAATTGAAACTTGATTTAGTCTCATCTGTTATTTTTTATGAGAGAAAAAGTCAGAAATGTAACAAATGTGTCTGTTTGTAGAGTTTCAGAAGAGATTTCAACAACAATGGTTGTAGCTGGTTACTAAGTAGGCCTATTTGGTTACTGTAATTTAATTACAGTTACTTATGATGTAATTAAACTAAATACTTTTTGTAATATACTGTCTGTATGTGCAATAGTAGAATTGACATAAAATTCAAAGTCCAACTTTAAAATCTGTGCTATAATGTATAATTCTCACATTTGTAATACTACTTTGTCATTTTATATAATTTATTTGAATGGATTAAAAGAGGCGTTTCATCTCCATCCTTACTCACTAAACTAATCAAAGTTGATAGGATATAGAAAGTAATAAGTTATGAAATACTTTTTTGGAGAGAGTCATTTGTACTCTAATCTATTTACACTATTGAACATGTAATCAGTAACTAGTAATTCATTACTTTTTCTTGAGTAACTTGCCCCACACTAGTCAACAATATGTCAAACTGAGCTCAGATTGTCAAGTGTGCAATCAAAAGTCAATATTATTGAAGAACTCAAAATTAATTTTTACATTTCTCATCAAATTATTTGACCTCTACAATCTACGTTCATTTTACACCTCCAAACACGTGTTTCAACAATACTCTCATTTGATTTTGTTTGAAACATCTGAGACTAAGTTGAGACTGAAGTGAAACAGAGTTTGTTGGTGTCTTTAATGAATGTAAGCTACCATTAACGCCGCCGAGCTAACACAATACCTGTCTGTTGACTGTTGACAGAATTAACAAACGCCTCTTTGATCCAGAGAGCGGCACGTGAAACAAAGCGAACAATAGGTCAACTCAAAGAGCCAAAGACAATGAAAAGAAAATAATCAAAGTTTCAATCACGTCAAACCAAAACACAAATCCTACAGTGATATGTTGTGTTAACGTGACTCATATGATAATAGTAATTCACGTAACGACTAAAACCAGGGGACAATGGGTTTCTGCATCATAACACTTTCATGCGCTATCCAAATATACAAGATAAATTACTACACTATGTGACTAGGCTGCCGTACAACTCGCAGGAAAGGTAGTGAGCTGCCCACCTAGTCAACATTTTAGGCATCACATGTGCATCATGTAGGTTTTAAAAAATGAAAAAGCAAAACGCTGCATCGTTTTGGACAAAATCTCAAACTGTGGAATATCTACAATTATATGTAGCTAGAATTACAGTTTGCTGAAATATCAACACAACTACAGTAAACATCATATTACACAAAAATACAATGGTGCTAGTTCAAAAATGACCTGTGGGTTAAAGTAAGATTAATGTCACTTTGCTTCTCCAATAAAAAAGAAACATTTGTTCACACTTATACACTTACTTACATCTAAAAGTGGGTTTTATGTTTTGGAATTTTATTTATCTCTTTGGCCATTTACGAAACAATCAAAATTTCATAACATACAGCCCCAAAAAGTATTTGAACACTTAAGTATAGACAAAATTACTTTGTGACTGTCATCGCATTAGATAACTTTATGTAAAAAAACCGATTCTAGAGCTTTCCACCAACTATTTCTCAGATATTTTTCTAAAGTATTTGCCGTCCGGTTATGTAAGTGAATTTAGTAAATCAAACCAGTTAAAGGAGTAGTTCATCTTCAACATGAAAATCCTGTCATCATTTCCTCACCTTCTTGTCATTTCAAACCCGTATGACTTTCTCCCTTCCCCAGAACACAAAGAAGATATTTTAAAGAATGTTGTTAACAGCCCACCATTCACTTGCATTGGCTACCATAGAAGAGAATGGGCGGCTGTGCTATTCGGTCATCAACATTTTTTTTCTTTCATGTTTTGCAGAAGAAAGAAAGTCATGTAAACAAGCCCGGATTGGCTAATCAGGAGGACCTGGAAGATTCCAGGTGGGCCAGTCTGTTTTTTTGGCCGCTAGGGCCGGTGCTGTTATGCCACTGCAGGGGCAGACTGGCCATCTGCAAATGACAGAATGTATGTAGGGCCGCTCTTGGTCAAGAATAACAGGGGGGATTTTATGTCCCACTCCGGCCCTTCGTGTAAATGATGACAGAATTTGTGATCTACTCCTTTAACTTGTGATGTTCCTCTAACATTTGACAACCACGAAGTGCGACAAAACTTTACGTCCTAATGCGGTTATTTTCTTGCGCAGCATTTAAACAAAAGATTTGCTAGTTGCCCCTACGGATATTAAACTTAGATTAACCAAAGTAACCCTAATGGGTTCTCGTAGTAAAACTATGGTACACAAAAGGTAATCAGCGCTCTAAAAATACACTTTCACATGAATAACCTTTTCTATTCTGATATGGGCGCGCGGTTCCCATCTGTCAGTAAATTGATGCTGCGTTGCGCTGAGGTGGTAACCATAGCAACACTCCGGCAATCGACAGCTTTATGCCACGATCTCAATGTTATACGAAATATGTTGTGATTATATAAATTATTTTATTATATTCAAGATAGTTTTGTAACCAACTCAGAGAAATGTTCGAAGTCTGCGCGCAGGTGCAGTTCTGATCGTGACGTGAATGATGCTGAACGTTGTGTAGGTGTTTTCACTCGACCGCAGTGTGCTGGCAACCGATTCTGGATTATTATAGCCGTCCTACAGAAGGGACAGAATCCGAGTGTCCTTGAGGAGAAACACCTCATCCTCCTGAACGTGATGACGAACAGACACATTGCGCAGGATTCTTTTCATGGCTCTTGGACTTTTCTAGGTGTTTTGCGCTCGAGGAGACTGTGAAGGTATTCCCAATAAAACGATGTTTGGGTATGAGAATGTGCACTTGCAAATCAGATGACATCATATGTAATGGTTTACTGAGACTGAGAAATACTTCATGTCATTAAGCAGATTTTTTAAATAGTCACGAAATGTTAAGCAAACAGTGGTCGTACTTATTTTGTGTCTCACTTATGATTAATTAATCGTTACTGACATAAAAAAGCAGAAAACATGAAAAACACTTTCATTTAACAAAATATATATTACAAAAATCTATAATATCAGATAGTGATGACTCGATCAATTAATGCTGTAATAAAATGCTTAAAAAGTCACACATTAAGAATTTGAAGCATAAACACATTTGGTAAATAGCCTATTATTATTTGCCTATTATGAGCATTTTAAGACCAAACTAAGATTCTAAAATGACAATAATGATAATCAACAATAACTGCTGGCTTTTAAACATAATTTCTCTAATTTAATGTTGTCATTAATTTGCATTAATTCATGAAGCATAAAGTTAATTTTCTAATCAGGTTTTTGCAAAAGAAATCAATCTGAACAAATAATGGTTGCTTCAATTAAATCAAAAACTTTGACCTTTTCTGGGTAAACTGCAATGAAGTGGACACATGAAGAGTGAATGTAAACACATCATTGGACTCACCTGCACTGCCGGATAAATGCAGAACGAATGATAGAAGATAAAGTGAAATCAGACTCTTCATCGTGACTGACTGTCCTGTGCCTCCAGCAATAAAACCAAATGTGACCCTCTGAGAGTCTGATGTCCTCTTCTGTTCTAATATATCTGTCAATGAACACGATGACTCCTCCCACAACACATTCATCTTAGTGTATAAGTGTACAAACATTGATAACATTTTCATCAATTCTATGGTTTATGTGTAACTTTATAATGATAAATGTTATCAATGTATGTCATCTCTTTTATTAAACATATTGCCTAGTTTGAGGTTGATCTTATTTGAGGTTTGACAGGTCTGAGGTGCACGTTGTTATGAATTTACATATTCTCGTCATCGTTCTCATCTTCAGTGGAAAACAAAATAAGATATTTAGAGAAATGTCTGGGGGGTTTGTGTTCATACAGTGGATGGGGTCAATGTTCTTTGGTAGTCAACGTTCTTCAAAACATCTCCTTTTGTATTTTGCGGAAGAAAAAGTCATACAGGTTTGAGGGTGTGTTGGGTATATTAATGATGGGAGAATTTTGGGGCGAACTGTTCCTTTAAGATTGTTTCAGCGGTACCTCTATAAATTGATTTTGGCTTGATGGTTTCATTCCTGTCTAAAAAGAGATTTATCGGTGGTAAGGTACTAAACTACAATTTTTGACCACAAAATCTCAGTGACACTTTCCTGACCAGGACTAGTACCCCAGACATTTTATGGAATTTGAAGCAAATGCTTCACGGTGCATGTGAAGAAAATAGGTGTTTTAGTGACACCTAGCGGCGGATAAAGCAAAGACAGCTAAATAAAAAATGAATTATTCTATTAGATTTATACAATATCTGGCACTACAATTTCAATTTATTTTATTTTCAACTCAATTTCAAGTTTTATTAACTCAACACTGGCCAAAACATATTGAAAAAGCTTTTCTTAGAAAAAAAGACAAATTGATTGTTGTTAAAAATTTAAGGTAGCAAATGGTTTGAATAAATCACAGCTAATCTATTCACCCTGCTGCCCTCTGCTGGACTTTAACCCCGTTTCAAAAAACTTTCTTAACGTTTGGACAATTACATATTCAAACTGATTTTAGTGGAAACAGCCAATAAGAAAACGTGACATGCATTTGTGTCTCATCTTCATCTAATATTTACAGATTTCAGAGCCAAGACAACAGTCACAATAGTGATGAGAAAGGAAACACGTCCAGACAGTGGTACTGATACCAGGTCAGATTATGAGCCTCAACACGCAGATGTGTTGATGGATCCTGGAAAAATCCATAGCATTCTCTTTACACCTGTGAAAAATACATAAACAAAAACAAACGTCGTAAAATATCAAACAGTGTTCAGTACTAAACTTCATCACAAAATGTGGATGAAGGAACATGAATAAAAAGGAACATGTTCTCATAACATCCCAAACGAACCCAGCAGATCGTTCTGGGGGATACAGTCATAGATTCTCTCCAGCGTATCTCCATAAGACCTTCGAACATAATAAACGATCACAACAAATCCCAACCAGACTAACATGAGCGTAAAAGTGATCCTAATGGATCGTCTGTGAACCTCGCTTGACTTTACTTGACCTAAAGGGACACATTGATCCTATTAAATGAAGAAGAATGCGACCTTCTGAGGTATCTGTGTCAGGGCGGAGGCGACCGTGTTGCTCCTCTCTTTAGAGATGCTGTTCACCATTGTACCCAGACAGAACAGCACTATCCCATCATCCCCTGCACAAACTCCTCCATATCCTGTACACATCACACGTTTTTATTACAATCCATTTCTCAGTTCTTGTGCACTCAAACAAGCCAAACACTTCATACACGTCCAAAGTTATTTATCCAGAACATTAGCAATAGTAGTCCCACAAGCACACATTTGTCAACAACAGTTAACATTAAAAAAAGTTTCTTCAAACAGTACATATAAAAGATGTCATTCCAGTGCGGCATTTATTCATCATTTCTATATATATTGTGTCAATTCCAGTTCAAGTGTTGAATTTTAACAGAAACAAACCTCGGGAATAACATTAAGCCGCCAAATACTAAAGTGAAAGATAAAATTCATTCATTTTTAAGGTTATATAATGACTAGGGCTGTCAAACAACTGTGTTTACATAATATTTGTCTGTGTGCTGTGCCTAATGATTTTGTAATCATAAACCATCTACATCAGGGGTGTCAAACATACGGCCCGCGGGCCGGAACCGGCCCCCCAGGAGGTTCGTTCAGGCCCGCGGGATAATTTGAAAGTGGAAAAAATGCATAAAAGACATGAAATTAATATTTTTAATTCGCTGCAATTCATTGATTATCCGCTAAGGAGCGCACTCTTTCCATCAGAGTAGAGATGCAACTGGCAAATGGAACTCCTGCTCATTTCTCTTGTTTGAGAGATGTGTGTGTGACCAGACCTGATGCGGACATTAAACGGTACAAAGACAAAATTGCAGGACTACTGCGGGAGTTTGAGAAACGTTTTCAGGTATTTGGTGAACTTGAGACAGAATTTTCAGTTTTTCGCTCACCTTTCACAGTTAAAGCTTCTGATCTGCCGGTCGAAATTCAGCTAGAGATAATTGATTTGCAGTGTGATGCAGATTTGAAGAGCAAATTTGCCTCTGTAGGTCTGGACAAATTTTATCAGTATCTACTACCAGGGTACCCCAAATTAACAGCCCTGGCTGCTAAAATTTTGTGCATGTTTGGGACAACTTACCTTTGTGAACAAATTTTCTCAGTGATGAATATCAATAAAACAAAAATGCGTTCAAGGCTCACAAACAAGCACTTAAATGACATTCTGAAAGTGACAGCTAGTCAGGACATGACACCTGGTGTTGATGCACTTGTACAGGCCAAAAGATGCCAAGTTTCAGGAACAAATACAAGTCCAGACTAGACTAACACCTTTAAAATGCTGCCTTAGATACTGTTTGCATTGAAAGAATACAGCTCTGTGAAGATGAATCCTTACTGTGGTGATTTAAAAAATGTGCACTTTAATGTTAGTCAGCAGCTTCAAAATAAAAGTTGTGTAAGTGGTTTAAAAATTCCTTTTTTTAAAAGTCTCATTTAATCTTAAAGTGCATTACTATATTTTTTAGTACCAATTAAAGTTTTGTGCCTTTTCACATTTGTCTAAGGAAATATGAGATGTTTTATGAAATGTTTTGTAAAAGGATAGTTTATTAAATTTCAATCTTTTCCTAATGTTCTTGTGCTTTTTTACACCAAAACAAAGGAAAGACATGATATTTTAATTATTTATAGCAGAGTATGGTATAATTTTAATGGTCCGGCCCACTTGACATCTCCCTAGGCCGTATGTGGCCCACGATGCGAAATGAGTTTGACACCCCTGATCTACATAAACATATATTTACGTAAAAAATAAAACATATCAATTAATAATCGTTTGTATATTATTTAAAATTTTGGTAAATATAAATAAATACATTCCTTAATATGTACAGTACATGTATGTGTGCGTGTTCATCAATATAAAAAAATGAATGTGCACAGTACACAGACATATATTATGTAAACACAGACTTTTATTCTGGATGCGATTAATAGTTTGACAGCCCTAATAATAAGCAAGCTACGGGGCCTTGCTGGGATCAAGCCCATGACCTTCTGCAAAGCTTTTGAAAAGAACCCGGTTATAAATGCTGATCGTTCTGTTCATCTGATCATCTGTTTTCTATTAAAGCTACAGTTTGTAAAAACCGCCGCTAGAGGGCGCCACATCATAACAACAATGCCGTAGCTTGAAGGAGCGTGGAATGATGGGATCTGTTGTCCTCAATACATATATTTGAAAAATGTTCCATATGATATATTTTCACAATATGTTTTCTCACACTTTGAAGGTAAACGTGTTTTGTTAATGTGCAATTACAGTGTATCAAAGAGACCTATGAAACTCTCAATTTCCATCAACTAGTACTTCTGACATGGACTTACTTAATATACAATCACAATTTCTCCCCCATCTTTTTTTATCAAAATATCCTGTAAAAAAAACAAAACATGATATTTTTATAATTGGTTACATAATGGATTGATTATTGTTAATCAGTTTTATAACATCACGGGCTTATTGATGTCTTATTCTGAGTTTCTTTTAACATATCATAACCGATTTTCCCTAAAGACTTTGCTATAGTTATATGGGAGCAATACCATCAGGAATAAACATGTAATTCAAACATAACGATCTCCACTTAGAAACCTTTCTTTCCCCAGCCATCAGAAACATAAAAAGGTCAGACACACATCTCTTCTGTCTGCACCTAACTGATCATTTCTGACTTAATTTGGTCGTTGCAACATAAATATTTTCTTACTAATAAAGTAATGGAAGTATCAATCAAATAAATTAATACATTTTACCCCGTCAAGCACTTTTGGTGAAATATAAAAATTATATTGATACAAGTTGTTCATTTTGTAAAGTTGGCAAAGAAATTATACTGAACATTTTTTTAATTTTTGCTGATTCACTTTTACGGATACTATTTTGGGATATTATGATTCTGATGTGAACAAAGTTTGCTTTATTGTGAATTTATTTTTTGGTCTTAGTAAATTTTACTTGCATAAGTGTAAATTCTCCAATAATAAGCAATTATTTCAGGTCTTCCGTTAATAAATATATTTTCTGTCTGTTGTTTTCGACTCCACAGGTGATGTCCATCAATCAGACGGGAATGTGAAATCATGTTAGCAGATGAGGTTAAGTTTTATAAATGTTGCGAATAATTGTGGCCATAAATTAGTGAGTGCTCGAAACAAGCTCGTGATTTGCTAGACACTACTTCCGCATTTCTCCACGACATGCGTTCAAAACCAAAATAAAAAGTATCAAAATTAATTAAAAAAATACTATTTTCTGCTCTTAAAAAGGTACTGTAGCCTATCCCTCGTTCAGTACATTTCTCCAAACCATTAAACATTTTAATTTGTTTAATGTCTTTTGATGTCAAGTGCAATTTTCAATTAAGAGTTTATTATAAAATTATTTCCGGCATGGAACGAGTTGTGTCAAACTACTTATATTTAAAATGCCGTAAATTGTTTCGGTCGGAAGTAGACGTAATTTCGCGCATGCGCGGAACAAATCCTGTTTCCGGAACGGATCGGGTAGCGACAGCGATAAAGCGGTTTCTACAACAGTAAAGTCGGTAACAAAGGGAACACGGATATGACGTCATAGAGTGGCGACTGAAAAGCTCCGTGTCACTGTTTAGAATGGCGTTTTTCTCATGATTTACAAGTAGTTGGAAACATTTGAGGTATTGTAAGTACTCTGCTGAACAAAATATATAAAACTAGCCTAGTGGTTTTGGGGATATTTTAGTGCAAAATTGTTACAAACTGCACCGTTAACCTATTATTTTACAACCAAGATTTAATTAAATGTTAGCTTTTACGCTTTTTGAGGTTAGGAAGGAACAGGCTTGGATACTCAAAGTCCCAGTAGGTTCAGTTTAACCAGATGTCACCTTTACCAATGTCACAATAATCAAAAAATATATGATGAGTAATCCGAATGCATCAGCGTGTCGATCACGACATTGAGATTGATCCAGAGCCTGGCCTCAGTGAACCAGAATAAAATATGACCACATATTCCGTGGCTGGACACAAAGTGAGCAGCGAAAGGAAACATGCCATGAGTCTCATGTTTTGCTGCAAGAGTTTGCGATCGTTCGGTGTCTCGCGACATTTTAATATCTGGTATAATTTTTAACCTAGTCAAGCTTTGGATAAATCGATACATCGAAGAGAGCAAAGGAACAGAAGAGCAGGTTAATGTAAATGCACGCAAAAAGTCTATCTACTTTACAAAATGTGTATTTTATATATTTAAAATGTATTTTACTTCAATTTATAATCCACGTGTTTTAACAAACTCACGACAACTGCATTTAAGTTGATAAAAAAAGTCAAATGTTCCAAAGTTACCCTCTATTCCTCCGAGCCATTGAGAGAGTTGCGTCAACTTCGTTGACTTCCATTGGAACGGTTCACTGATAATCTCAATAATTCCCGGAAGTTACTAGAAACGTTGGAGATGCGACTAAACAGACCAACTGAGGTAAACTTTTTTAAATACGAAAGCCCTTTAATGAATAAAAAATGAAAGATATTAAGCATTTTAAGAGAAAGCACAACTTCCTGGATCTATCTGAATGCTCCATGAATCACGTGACGCTCGAGCGTTTTGGACTTCCTTTGGCAGAACGCTCTTGCAATGGCTCTGCTATTCCTCTGGTCTAAACCAAAATCGGAGTTCACTTAACCAAGTAGGGTGGGAGGCCGCTTAGTGTCTCAGTGAATCAGTTCCCCTCATAAAATATCCTTACGCTTATGTGTATTAAACATAATATATTCATTTACATCATATTTTGTTTGACCAGTATAAAGCTGGCCCCTTATTACGGATTGCAGTGGACCGTTCCAATATCACCGCGCATGCGCGCGCAGCTCGACGCTGGCTGGTTAGAGAGAGTTGGTTCTAGGCATAAAATGAACAGTAACAAGCGAGTACACTGAACAAGAGTAAAGGTTCCCCAAAGATTCGTTTTTTTCCCTCACAAACTCAACCGCTGTCTGTTAGCGCAGCTCCCCCTGCGCAGCAGCTGCAGCCAGCGACCCCTCTTCCGCCAGACACAACCCTTTCCCGACCAAGGAAAGTGATATGTGACGTGGTGCACGAACAACACAGACAGCAGAGTAAAGCGACGGATAAAACACCTGTCAAACTTTATAAGAGATAATTAAAAGATAAAATGTGTGTTTATGCAACGCTGCGCAGACCGATCCGGGATTCTTTGAGGATGTCATTCATACGCTGATCGGTCTGCGCAATGATGCATAATCGGTTTTGATTGTTTCTGGAGAGCGGCGAGGGGTTGTTTGTAATATAATTTAACATTGATAAGATACAATATTTACCAATCATATTTGATTTAAATTTACACCATTCCTTGTGTTTATTTGCTTTAGTAGCGAGTGACCCTGTATATTAGGTTTAATTGTTTAATGGTGTACATTTTTCAGATTTATGGCTTGAATTCAATACAAGACTTTTAAAATCTAAATACATTTTTTTCAAACTAGACATTATACACTTGGAGACGTTTCAGATAGAAACACACTAACTGATCAAATCTGCAGACTGGCACAGACTTTCTGCAGCGAGTCCAGACAGAAATCTGAGCAAAAATCTTGTGGTGTATTTTAGCCTTTAGTTGTTTAAACTCGGGGTTCAGTCTAAACCCAATGTGATTTCTGAGGGATCAAAAACGGTTCAAAAGTAATATAGTTGGCGGACTGGATCCCCATACATGACATTACATAGGGCTCCAAATTCAGCCGCCTCCGACCAAAATGTCTTTCCTTCTTCCTTTCTCTGTAAGTTACAGCGTTTTGCTTTTTGAAGTATAGATTTGCCTAATCTGATTACGGATCATCGGATCTTCAGCGTGCCATAAAAAAAGTGCTCTAGAGAAGAGGGCTGCTGTCCAGACAACAATGGCCGTCGCTCCAGCCAGCAACGCACCTGCCTGCACTCTAACCGGCCTCTCCTGTCTCGCACAGATAACACTTTCTACCCTCTCGCTTCTCTCCCACCCCTTCTTTATTTGGTAGAGGACAACTATGAGGATTTATGACCCCTCCAGGCCCGTTTTGGGAGGCGGGCCTCAGACGGAGTGGGAAAAATTTAACATGCAGCATGTGAATTGGTTTAGACGTATAAAGAGATCAGGGCTAATCGTTTGGCACCAGAGACTCTTCTGCATTCAGAGCGATTCAGGGGAGGGCAACGGAGCGCAGGAGTGAATGCGTGCGAGGGGGGGCGGCCCATGATCTGCTCCATTGTGATAACAGATTTAGGCAGAGTGTGAGGCGGCGATAAGGAAAAGCACCCTCAATAGAAGATTAACCGCATGCTTGGAGTGGAACTGTGGAAGAGAGGTGGACACTTGGATGGAGACGAGCAGAATGCTGCAGAGGAGCTGAAATACATTTGGTGTATTATTTGTTATTCATGATTATTGTTTATTTATTCTAACAACGTTGGCCTTTAAAATGGAAGTCAGGTGTGTGAATGCAGGATTTATACATTACAAAACCATGAATGCAAAAATCTGGCATATTTGTCCTTTGAAAACGAAAATTTCTAGGAGACTAAAAATGAAAAACACATTTGTGAAGTCCTACAAAAGAGGTCGTATTTCTTTGCTTTTATAGATGCACACAAGATGCTTTTTGCAGATTGTAACATCCTCAGATTACGCCGGAATAACACAAATCATCAGGTTTTGCACAGACTTGTGGATCCTTCTGCTGTAAAACGGATACAAAACCAACACAAAGAGCTGTTTGTGTATTTCCTGAATCGGCTCAAATTCTGTAGAAACGTGAAAAGTTCACTTTGGTTTTCTGTGTTTGGCTTTAGGATCACGCAGTCGCCGTGTTTGTGTTTGTGATTGTGTTAAATGTTAATTAGTAAAGAGGATTTTAAGCAGCTGTCCACGGACCCTGCGTTCATGATCCTAACACAGCTAAACTACATCAATATTTTTCACACATCACGTTAAATGCAGCAGAAGCCTTACTGGACTGATCCGAACATGAATATTATTTCATCTCATAGTTGAGTGCATGTCACAAAGTAATCTACATGTCATAGTTCCACATACATTTTTTTGCATAAAGAAAATTAAGCTGCATTACTATAATGACATTTTACTTGAAATGAGAATTTAATTTAGTGAATTATTTACCACTGTGCATCAATACTTACATATGATTTTTCACAAAAGAAAAATTAGGATTTATTAAAGTATAGTGAATGAGAATTTTGTACTCAGTTCTGAAAAAAATTATATTAATATGATATTATGGTCATAATAAGTAGGCTTCGTTTTCTTTATGCAACGTGAACCAAGCCTCAAACGTCCATATAAATTTGATGCATTTTCCCTCTATATCATCTTCAGATAAACCAGTCACCTATCAGATGTCGTCTCCTATATTGAGATTTGAAGATGACACACACAACGTCTTTCTGTGCGCCTGATTGGTCACTGGCGAGTGTGGATTTTGACTCTCTGACCCCTGCCTTTAGACCAAAAGTTAAGCTGTGTTTACTATTCCCTCGCTCATGTGTCTCGGACACTTACAGGGGTCATCGCTGTGGTCACACGTCTCTTAAACATCCTCAGCAGTGGACATTTATCTGACCACACCACGACAGCCAATCTGAGTACTCGGAACAGACCAACACAAACACACAAACTGGTTAGGGAGTAAGTACATTTGAAGAAGGTCATTGAGATTTCAAATAATTTTTTATTATCAAGAGAATCATAAATTAACACAATAAATAATATGTTTTTTAAGTATTAATAACACAATAATTTGATTGACAACAAAAAGACAGCATTCTTCAATTCTGAATAATAAATGCACAAAAATAATCTTTGGCGAAACATATTTTGTACACTGCAAAAAAAACCCTCTTTTCGCACTTTTTTACATTTGATTTAAATATTTACTTGTCTTGAATTCAGAAAATAAACAGAAGTTTATCATTTATAATAAAAAAACACGATATTTTAATTAGAATGCGTTGATCATGTTTAATATTCACCTCACTGGCAAATAGCGTTTTGTCATTTTAAGCACGAACAATACATATAATCTTGTATCATTTTGCTTAATTAAATATATCTTGTTTTTAGGGACGGGTATATAACTGCATTAGAAAAGCAAACAAAAGACCAGAGTAAGATTTTCTGCAGTGTGTTGTGGAGTAAATTAAATGATAGAAACTTCAAATAAATACATGCACTCCATTCACAGTATAAATAATAAATACAAATAAATACAATCAAACAAATTGAGTTTCCAGATCCCAGGAGGTTGCACCGCCTTTTGGAAAAAATCGTTCTTCAGGGTTAATTCAGACGAGAAATAAAGTGAAATGAATACATCTAGTGGAGATGCTTTTAAAGTGCATCAATAATGCATGAGCTCGAAAATGATGTAGGTTTCAGTTTTTGACAGTAAGCATCAGTACATAATGCCAGCCTTATTTCAGCTCTGAGTTTACACAGATCAGCTGTGTCCACGCGAAACAAAAGGAACGTGTTATCGTCAACATAAACGTTCAGAGCTCCTGGAATCCATTCAATCTTTACATCTCCATAACACGACATTCACATTTTCTTCCATTAAACGTCACAATCCACACATATAAAGTCCACACCTCGGTTCAGCTTCATCACCATGCTTCAGAGCTGTCGCAGCTGGATCCGGGTGATGGCGGGTCGGTGTCGCTGGTCCAGTTGCGTTCTGTGCGCAGGTTCTGCATGTTCCCCGCCAGCAGAGACAGAAGAGCGGCTTGCGACTGAGCCGACGGTTCTCCACCCTGCTTGTCCAGCAGAGTCACCAGAAAGTTGATGTAGCGCATGGCCAGCCGCAGGATCTCGTTCTTGCTCAGCTTCTTCTCGGGCGGATGTGTGGGGATGAGTTTCCTCAGCTCCGCGAAGGCTGTGTTCACGTTGTGCTGGCGCCACCGCTCGCGAGTGTTGGTGAACACCTTTCTGGTCATGATGCTGTGGTGCTGATGCTGCAGAGATACAGAGATCATGAGTTCGTGCCACTGTCTGAGTACCACAGCGTTGGGTAAAGTAAAAATACATTTAAAAAAAAATCACATTTAAAAAAGGGGTACAAGTGTCTTACCTCTTTCCGTTTCCTTTGAGATCTATGAAGTGTGGTACATCAGGCGGAAAATGTTGCAAATTTTTAATTAAAAAAGGGGTTTTGAAAGACTGCAGTGAGATATTTGTTGGTAGGTAACCGATGAGTCGCAGCTCTCTGACATCTACTGAGCTTTTCACCCGACAGAAAAGAGAGAGAGAGAGCGGGAGAGGGAGGATATGAGGGTGGGTTGGGCTTTGGCTTGCGTCTCTCATCTTTATAGTTGAGCTGATGTGTGACGTCGTCGGACGAGAGTTTGGGGGGTTGAGCACATCCTGAATGATTTTACATCTGTTATTAATGCGTTTAAAAAGATTATCATAATGCTTGGTGTTTACATTCACAGCTTTTGAGGATTAAACACAAAGAAAATCAACACTGTAATGTAAAACAAACTGCTTGGTGTGTGAAGTGAGAGAAGTTCAAGTAGATTTAAAAGCTTTTTTCTCAATGATCGAACTATTTTTATGTTTTGATTTTACTGACCTTATGCAAATATTTGACTGTTCAGGTAAAACAAAGTTATAAAAAATAGCAGATTTAACAAATGCTGTAGTTTTCCACATTGCATGAAGTATGTGTAGATCCACAAATGAATGTTCTTCATTAAAAAAGTTAAACCTCTATTAATTAAGTAAATTAATATGTCAAATTATTAAACCCCCTAAAATGATTGCACGGAAAAGTGCAGAAAAAATAGAACTAAAACAAAAACCTGTGCACAAATATTTAAAATACACAAATAAGCAAATTCATAAAATGACAAAACCGTAGTAAAATTAACTAAAATTAACATAAAAACTATAATATCAAAAAAAAGCATAACAAAAATATTAATAAAACTACAAGTACTGCAAGTAGTTTCAAGCAACTAAATTGTTTAAGTGCCAATAAATTACATTTGAACTCAAACTAGAACTGAAATAAATGAAACTATCAATATTAAAAAAAAAAAAAAAAAATTACAACAAATATATATACAAACTTAAAAACAAAAAAAGACACATAATAACTAAAAATTTAAAAACAATGCAAATTCGAAATATAATAACATCCCATAGACAGCACGCTCAATTTTTCTTGACTATTCAAAGTAAACTTATTTCTTATGAAGTCTAACAAATACACTGCTGTTGTAAAAACCCATGTTTCTTTTGTCAGGATGCTGGACATCCACCTGCTAACAGATCTATGACAGCGACTCAATCCAATAGTGACGTGACATCATAATGAAAGCTCTTCCTCTGATTGGACAAAAAAATCACTGCGTATATTCACTGTGACAGAGTAATAATAAGTCTTTTGTCTGAATGATGGTAATCTTGTTTCGTATGTTCTGGGGCTTCACGTAAATGACACTGGGTTCTGACAGGGGCAAGCTTGTGGATCACTACATTCTTTGGGGCCCTGAAGGGTCCCTGAAGTCGCAGAGCTCTCTTCTCGCCCCCATCTCGCACTTCTATCCGGCCCCCAGATCAAAAGCTGCCGTCTTGCTGCTGCAATTGTTTCTGTTCTCCTCCAAACCGTCGAGTGTTGTTTTTAGATACACGCTGCTGTGTTAAAAGTCTCTCTGAGAATTGTGAGGGATTTGCATAATGGGATTATGGAAGGATTAGGAGTCAGGCAGAGGACGGAGAAGCTCGGAGGGGTTTCGTAGGACTCGACTGAATTCACCACCCTATTCATATACAGAGCTGACTGCTCCACACACCCTGCACCTGCACGGACGCCTTTCAGAGCTGCCCAAAACTTGAGCGAAAGACCCTGTACTCTCTCCCAAACTCAAACAACTTTTAAATATTCTCTACCTGAGTTTAGCTTCACATGGGATCCTGCAGGTAGGACAAATGCGACCTTATTAAAGGGATAGTTCACACAAAAAATCTGTTACTCATTCTCATCCAACCTTAAATAAATGTATATGCAAAATTATTGAAACCACCAAATTGAGAACCCGGAAATCAAGTCAAAGTAAATAAAAAATAAGCAAACAAATAAATAAAATGACAATAGCACAACCAAAATATCAATTAAATAACATAAAAACCATAATATTAATACAAATATTAATGAAACTAAAGCACTTAAATTGTTTAAGGGGAAATACATTTAATTTGACTAAAACTAGAACTGAAAAAAACCTATAAATCAATATAAAAATATATAAATAATAAAATGATAAACAATATTGCAACAAGTATATATACAAACTTAAAAAAGCAAAAAATTAAAAAAATGCTCATTTAAAATAGTTATTATTCAAAATATTTTACATATCACATAGACTGCACGCTCAACCTTTCTTGTCTATTCAAAGTAAATGTATTTCGTATAAACTCTCACTGCTGTTGTATAAACCCCTTAGTTTCTTTTGTCGGGATATTAAAAATACTTATAAATATTATAGCTGACCTTCCAGTCACACCGGATCCTACAGGAAGCACAAATGCGACAATAGTTCACAAAAAATGAAAATTCTGTCACAAACTACTCACTCTCTTCCAAACCATAAATAAGTTAATTCCTATGTAAAATGATCAAAACCACGAAAATGATTACTGGGAAATAAAGTAAAAGTAAATTAATAATGGAAAATATGTGTGCAGCAATATTAAAATAAACAAACAAGCAAACAAATAAATAATCTGAGAAAAGCACATACCAAAATTATTATTAAACAATAATAATATTAACACAAAACTACAAGTAAATTAAATTTTAAACACAAATTACTGGTTCTCTTTCAAACCTGTATACATTTCTCTGTTTGAACACAAAGAAAGATAGTTGGAAGAATGGCAGCAATTGACATTTCTTGGCCTCCATTGACTACCATAGTGAGAAAAATAACAATGGTGGTCAAAGGTGCCCAAGAACTTCTTGCTTTCATACATTTTTCAAAATAACTTCTTTTGTGTAACGGAACAAAAAATATATACAACTGTTTTTCAGTCAATGATGTCCCAGAAACGTCACTTGCTACATTCTTCCAAATATGTTTCATTGTTTTCAACAAGAACAAAAATATTGTACAGGTTTGGAAGAACTCGAAAGGTGAGTAAATCATGACCGAATTTTCGCAATTATGACATGGATACTTTTGTCTTTTGCTTCTCAGTCCAATAATGTCAATGATAATTATCTCCAGCAGTTCTCTGGTTTGTCATGACATTAAAATCTGTAGTCAAGTCAAAAATTGCCACTCGTATGAATTCATCCCATTTTTGTGGGATCAGATTATTTGAGTATGAAGATACTGTTGATAGTGCGATAATGGAGGCAATAGATTTGACCTAATAGTGTTGAATAAAAAGAACAGTCAAAAGACATCGGATTTGAACAGCAAGCTTCATTCTCACCCTTCTTTTGTTCTATCTGAAAGAGCGTTCTGATTGCAGGCTGTTAGTGTGCCTTTACTGTTGTGTTTATTTAAAACCCGGTGTTTATTGCTTTTGGAAACACGTCCTTACCCCGCGTGTCTCTGTGTCCAAACACTGCCCAGTGAGGCTGTTTGAGATGCTTTTGTCCAGGCAAACAGCGTCAGCTCCCCACAAGTGAATGCTGAAGGTTTAACAGTTATTTATAGAGGCTATTTGAAGTCTGAAGGTGGCCATGGCACAATGGCATACAGAGAGAGAGAGAGAGAGAGAGAGAGAGATGTCCTGTGGGAGCTCATTCCAGCGAGGGGCTGCAGTCGAGACTGCTGGAGCGCTGAGATAAGACCACCACCAACCCCCCCATCACTCTTTCTGTCTCTCTCTCTCTTTACGCAGGAGCTTTTCTCTCTGTTCTGAATGTCAGTGATAAGAAAATCGCGCCGTAATTGAATGGCCATCTTTTTATCACGCTCATTTAAAAAAATAGCGAGGGGCTGGAAATGTGTTGGAGATAGATAGCAGACTACCCCTCATCATCCGAATCAGTACCTTGGAAAACGTTTTTAACACCAATTAATTGTGATTTATTCCGTTTGCGCACTGTAAACCCGGATAAATTGGCAATTTTGTTTGCCTAAATTTTTTTTACTCTCAAATTTTAACTACGGTTAACTTTAAGTTCTTAGTAAGTGCGACTAGTTGACAGAACTACAACTGCATTTTAAGTCAGCTAAACTCAATTTCTTTGGTTTGTTATTTAACATATTTCTTATTCTTAATATGCTTGAATCAAACACCTTAACTTATGCAACCCATTATGTGCAAAAAAAGACTGGCTTTAGCAAAGTCATCCTCAATGACATGGCACATAATATAGATTTCATCTGAAAAAAAATACAATAATCATATTTTAACATTTACTGTCCTAATGTCTGACTCAAAGCATGCTGGGAAGTGGAAATCCTTCTCGACCAATTGTGTTGAGTTAATATGTTTCAAATAAGTAAATTGAACAGTTTTAATCAAAACTTCAAGTTAGTCAAATATAATCATCACTCTTTACTCAAAAGTAAAAATGTGTTTCAGGAATTTTAAATGATTAAGTAGAACTTTTTTATTAAATTAAGTTTACCTAACTTAATCCGTTTGAATATATTGAGCATTTGGGTTTACAGTGTGGCCAGTCTGCGCACGTGCAGGTGTAACGCTGACAGTGTGATCTACTCTAAATCAACTTTGTGTTTGTGTCATTTGTATTGTTTGTCAATACCGTGTTGCGTACGAGCTCTGTCATTTAGATGCATCCTTAACACCTGCTTCTGTGTGCATACTGTAAAACTATAAAACACACGCTAACTGCAGGTCAAAGGTCATCAGACCTAAAGCTTCTATGAAAGAACCATTTTATAAAGTTACATTTGTAGTTTTTAAGTAACTAATAACGTTTAATTCTGATTTTTTTTTAAAAACATTTACTTGTAATTCAACTAAAAAACCTGTATCTAATTAAAACAGATTAAATGTGTTATTCTAAAAGAAAGCTGGCAAACAGATTAAACGGACAATATAAATATAACTGAAAAAAACAAAAAAATTTTATTGTATTCCGAACAGACAATATCATGCTACACTTAAGTCATGTGAGTTTTTTTTTAACAATAAAATCATATCTACAGTACATCTGTTAATATTAGATTATATCGGTTTTAATGAATTTGAGGAACATATAAGCACAATATACAATCACATATATAATACATAAACAGTAAAAATGAAACATTTCAAATAAAAACTCAGAGGATAAGTTACTGTTTTAGAAAAATCTCAGTCTGGTCTGTCCATCGTTCCTGCCTGGAACTCTCTCACACAGCAGTTTTCCTCTCTTACACTGCGAAGGAACTAGAAACACAAACACACACATATATTGACATCACTATTACTTTTAGAATTCAGTGATGTACTTTCGTTAAAATAACACAAAGTAACAAAGATGTGTTTCGCTTTAATTTTTACTGTCTTTAGGAGGTTTAACATGCTGAATACGAAAATCTCATCCTTTTTTTATAAACTAAAAAATACTTTCACACATCTATACATTTGGATATTATTACTCGTACACAGAAATAACGAGGTACTGGTATAACACTGAGCTCGTAACATAACAGACTCTAAAATGAGTGGTCCAAAACTTGACAAGTGCAAAAGTGATGTTTTTTCTCTTTTAGGACTAGTTCCAGATGTAGTAACCCATCATCGCTTCATCCCACCTACCCTGTGCTACAGGCATGTCTAGAATTGAAAAATATATCTTTAAAAATGTGAACGTTTTTGTTTCTTTGCAAAATAACGTCATATCGTATTAAATGATCCAAGCTCAAAATTCGCTTGAGCTAAATATACACTCAAACAGCGGTGCCCAAATGTTCCACTATCCTCAGAGGTGGTTAAAGAATACAAACATTGCACGCAAATGCCCTTTTATGGCAACAGTCAAAATAAAAGTCCTTTATTTGAGAACAAGTTATAACATTGTTTTTCATAATTCGGCCAGTATATTTACTTATTTTAGTAAATTGAAGTAAATGTGCTGGTAAAATGATAAAAAACAGTACACATAATAAAAAAAATATTACTTGCTTAGAAAAATAGTATTTAAATTTATGTAGACCTACAACCAGAAAGGAAAAAAAATACGGTCTACCACCCAAATAAGTTAACCATAGTGATGTAAAATAAATATGTTGAATTACATAGTGATTAGCTTCTATGTACATGCAAAGTGCGGTAAGTGGTATGCTAAGGAACACACACACGTTTTATTATGTGGCATTTTCTGTGCTCAGAAGCATTTGTAAACTCCAGTTCTAAAGCTCAGATGTAATAAAGAAACTTATGCATCATCTTTCACATCATGTCTTTTTGCAACAAAATATAGAGCGTAGTATCGATGACAGCATTGATAAGTACCGGTATCAATAAGCAGTATCGATAGCTGTATCTATATCGATAAAATCTTAACGATATCCATCCCTAGTTGTTATACAGAAACTATGAACTATTACAACAGATGGTCAAATTTCATCAAACTGATTCGAGTGCTGATGGATGTGCCTCTTTTCATACCCGGGGACGATGGCCTCTCTGACTGCGGCGCTTCTCCGCCCCCCTCCGCTGGCCCCCCTGCGTTGTCTTTGGTCTATATTAATCAACGTTTCATTTAGACAAATAAGAAGATCCTAAATTTAAAGCCTGAAAAATTGTTATATTTAAAAAGTTATTTTTAATAATACGGGCACATTATTTTTAATAATGTTATTTTTATTAAATGTCATTCACATTATTTTTAATTTAACTAATATTTTTATATTGTCTTACATTTCATACGCTATATCTAAAAATTAAAAATTTTATTTCTGGAAATCATCTTGCGAGCCCACCCTCACGGCCTTGAGACTTTGGGAACCCCTGCACTAAAACATGTATTGCTACATGAATTTAAATTTTATCACAATAATTAGCAACACAGAATTGTACAAGAACTATAAGAGAAAAAATGTTTTTACACTGTGTTCAATAGCGACGACAAACACTATATTATATCATTATCCAACTAAACAAAAGAATCGATGTCTGTTTGTGTGTGTGTGTACCATTGTTTGCATCTTCACTCCTCTGTCTCTTCCTCTCTTCTGTCTTGTGATCAGCAGTGTTCTCAGGGGATGTCCAGTGAATCTGATCCTGTCGTTTACAGCTGAATTCACACACAGTGTTTCTGAAGCTCAGCATCTGAGGACCTGAGAGGACAGCAGCTTCCTCCGGTGTTGGATCTGAGATGAAATGAGCGCGTCCTTCATCCTGCGGCTGCCAGACGTTCACTGTTGCTGAATCTTGGCTGAACAGTGTGTTTGATAAAGTCCAGGCTGGATCTAGAAGACATCATATTGTGTTCAAAACTAGGGTCCAAACTTTTCGCCAGTAGTGAAAATAAGTCCTACTACACATGCAGCTATTTTTAATGCCTTCATAAGAGTGGAATTATTAGATGTTCATTGTCACACCTGTCGATAAAACAAAATCTACATATTTGGTCATTTGTGGGTGTTTGTTTTAGATCTGTGAAGTGTGAGCTGTTTAGATTTAAAATCTCTCTTGAGTTTTATCTGACACAAACGTACCTGAGATGTGATTTTCCTTTATAAAACACAGAGGCTGACCAAACAGCTCTCTAAACTGGCCGACGGACGACTTCCCCTCCTGCCGTCCAGAGAGAGAGACTGTGAAGTAGTCTGTAGACGGCTGTGATTGACAGATCTCTGTCTGAGGTTGAGGAGGATGAGGAAGATGAGCTGAGATGTTTATCTGTGAGGAAGCTTCATCCTCACTCTCTGAAGCAGCTGTTTTGACTTTGTGTTCGGCTGTAATATCACTGAAGAGCTGTGAGGAAACAGCATGTAACGCAAAGGTTAGTCACATGACATGTGTTGTTCTTGTACAGAATATGTTGATATGGAACTTTGTGGTGAAGAGTCTTAGCACCTTCATGACTTTATGAGGAACTTCTGGAAACATCTCCTGCAGATCAACAAGAGGAGCTTCCAGCAGCCACTGAAGAGACGGAGCTCTGCTTAACATCAGCTGAGCTACCAGAGGATTGATACAGGGAAACTGAAGCAGACAACGTTCCTCCTAAAACAAAACAAACACAAACAGATCCATAACAACATTAGGACCAAACTCAAGAATGAGGATTGGCACAATCTCACAAATGTCTCTGTCATTAGTGCTTCAGAAGACATGTCAGCAATGTGTCAAAATGAGCTCAGGTGTGTCAAGTCTGCAATCAAAAATGATCGATGCAAACATTTCTCATCAGATTTTCTCAAATCCAGATTATTTTACAACCTATTTCATTTAAACCTCCACGTGTTTCAACAAATCCACTCTCATTCGTTATTTCTTTAGTTAATGCTTACGTTAAGTTTTGAGTCGTTTTTAAAGCAAATAATGGTACACTGTAATTGTGATTGAATAAAAGCACCTCTGTAGTCTGTACACTGATCCAGTCTCGATCCAGGGAGCTCAAAGCATCTCTGTCTGAACTCAGGAGCGTGTGTACAGAGATCCGATAGATGTATCTGGCTATTTCTTCTTCCTCATACGCCAGTAACACCTGAAACACAGAGCAAATCTCACTGGACATAACCATTAGAAACACGTGATTGACATTTGTCACGTTTTAATATCAACAATACAAGAACATAAATCAACCTTAACATCAAATTTCTCAGGCTGTTGTCCGAACAGCACGAATGAAGAGTAGATCAGAACCAGATTTATATGGATGCTTCTGGAAATCCTTGGAGAGGAGAATGAAAGAACTAGATTCAGTTCCCGAAGAAAACAACAATGCTTGCGAGACAACAAAATAATGCTAATATACAACATTTAGGCTTTGTCTATAGATGGATGATAGTGACATAAGTGAATATTTTGAAACACCTTATTATTTGTTTTCATGTTATTAATAGCGCTAGAAAGCACTATGTGTGTCAATTTTTTTATGAAATATATAATATTTTTATTCTATTGAAACAAGTTAAACAAGAATTAGAAATGTATAAACACTCAAGTTATAAAATGGAATTAAATGTCAGTCACGTGTTTCTTAGTTTAATCTTAGTTTAGCCAATTTTTCAAGCTTTTTTCATTTTATTATTTTATATATTGCTTTTTGGGTCAATTTAATTTAGGTTTCATTAGAATTATAATTGAATTCCATTTTATAACTTGAGTGCTTAAACAACGTTTCTAATTCTCATATAACGTCTTCCCAAATAATTAAAATATTATGTTTAATCAAAAATTTGACACACTTTTATTTTCGTGTCCTTCACGTATAGACGTCAGTTGACAAGTATTAATGCTAAATCAATAAGCATACAGACAGGGTGTGAATGTATTTCAAACTGACAACGCTCTGTGACTCTCAGAGCAGTGAAGGATGAGCCAGCAGCGTGTGAACTGCAGAGATAGAGAGGACAGTCTCATGACCACACGATTAGATGCTTTCTCCATCTCCAGCTCGCTCAGCTCCTAAACACACACACACACACACGACTTAGCACACAATGTGTTCCTTTAAGACCACTGGTCAGGTGACTGTGTGGGTGGAGTTTCACCTGTATGAACACGGCAGTGTTTTCATCCACAGTGATGACATCATAACGGTCTCCTCCCAGCTTCTGTGCAGACGGAGGGTGTTTTCTCTCCAGCAAAGTCATATCGTATCTGCAGCGACACAGCCAGATGTCGACTAATGTCACCTGCAATGTGATGCTCGAACCACACGCTAAATGACCATCGACTCACGTGGTCTCCAGAACGCGCTGAATCCTTGAGCGTTTCAGCAAACCGTCGGTGACGAGCAGCACAAACGGAATCGAGTCCAGAAACGACACAGACTTGCTGTCTTCTGACAAATTCGAAGTAATAAATTGTTCAAATCACAGATAAACGCATACAATATCATACGACACTGAAATTATAAAAAGATTGAATCTGTGTTCTGATGGGCTGTGAATGTGTTGCATCGTGCGGCAACAGGAAGACACAAATCACGTCACACGTGTATAGAACACGTTGTCGGGTATCATCGTGCAGACTCACTGAATTCAGGCACAGCCGTGGAGAAGGAGATGTACTTGATGTTTCTCTCTGAACACAAACTGCTGAAGGCCGAGTTTTCCACGCAGAGAAGCTCAAACACCAGACTGAAACTGCACCATGGGAAATCAGCCCCGATGTGTTGACGGCACACCACGACACACCTGCTGCCGGACAGACTGAAGAGAGAAGAGACGGATACGTGTCCGAAAGCCAAGCAAGCTGGACATTCATGGCAGTGCACGTTACATAAAGCCACTTGAATAATAATAATAATACATCTGCTTTAATGCCACAAACATTTTAAAGAACTGAGCTTGGAGAGATGATGGGAACTGCTGACCGATGGAAGTCTTGTTGGTAAAGTCACACGTGGTGAGCACACCAGCGTTCACCAGCATCAAAACATCACATACGCTCATGTACGCACCTGTTCATCACGTCTCTGCAGATGACTGCGCTCTTCTCTTCCTCAGGTCTTACTGCACACACAGAGTTACCTAACAACGCACACATCGTCAAGTAACCTGCATTGACATTTCTATGATGATTTCTTGAGAAATGAACTCACCTGACGCCTGTCTGAGAGCGGTGAGCACTCCTGTGTTTACAGGCTTCACGGTCAAAACTAGAACCTGCACACATTCAGTCAGTAAACATTCGGGAAGGATATCAGGAAGTCAAAAGAAAGGAAAGTTTTCTAAAACCGCATCAAATTTTTTTTTCCCAAAGCGTTTGGGAGCTCACGCTCTCCTGAAGTCTGTTGTTGCTAAGCAACCTTGGGCCACGCTTGCCGTTAAGACGAGAAGGTATTAGCTCAACTCGACTTTATTTACATAGTGCTGCTTACAATTTTCATTGTTACAAAGCAGCTTTACATGGAACATATTGACAATAAGCAAACCCAGCACTCATACGCGCACACAGGTTCATACACCTCCACACACACAGAACACACAAAAAACATATCAGGAACTCAAAGAAGGATTTGTGGTTCATATAAATTAAAAATATCTCGCAATAACTGTAACTAGATTTATTAATGCTGGGATCATCCGTGTCTCCATCTTCGCTGAGGTTCCTATAGTGGAGCACCAAAGGTGCGGACTGTTTGGTTCCTGTCACATGACTTGTGGTGCGCTCATGCCATTCTGAAACGTTGAAATATTTTCATCTCCGTGCACCTCCGACGCGCCTGGAAAAAGAAGCGCGACGCACCGCATATGCGTGTCACAAACGCATTGCTCTCTATTTTCGTGGCACATGAAAACTGTGATAAAAATCCAAGTTATCACATAAAGAAATTATGTTTGAACTTTCCCTAAATACATTGTTGTGAAAATATCACTGTTGTGTTGCTTACAAATGAACAAGAACCTCCAAGATATTTGAGATCTGAAAAGATACAGAGCATCTTTAACAGTATGACATCTTTAACAGTTTGACCTGTTTCTCAAATTTTCGTTTCCAGCTAATAGAATCAATTTTTTTTTTTGGGACGACTTTTTTAAGTAGTTCACCGAATGAAAAATCAAATGACCATTTTACCCAAACAATTTTTATGAGAACATTTGAGGATCAAATACGCAGGTCTTTATCTGCTATGCTTTAACTTCATTTCAAACAGTGTATTTGTTGTTTCATGTAAAACCTATTTAGATTTCCTGTATCAAATTTATTTTGTTTGCATTTTTTTCTTAAAACATGTGTGAGTTATAGATGACATCTATAACAAACACGTATTTAAAAAAAAATCTGATGAACATCAGATCTGATGTCATGATGAAAAAAAATCATCATGACACTTGATTTAATTTTTGATTAGTGAAATAGTTTCCAGATAAGAATGAATCTCACTCTGTTGTTGTGGTTAATGCTGGAGCTCATCCATGTGCTCATCTGATCCTGAAGCTCCAGTAGTTTTAGGTCGGGCTCTGATCTCTTCAGACTGAGATAATCCAACACCTCAAACATCTTCATGAGCTCCTCCAGACACTTGAGATTACAGGAGCTCCTCACCTGACTCAGGTAATCTACTCAAAGACAAACACTGCTTTCTCTCGTTTTATATCTGTACACTCTAGTCCCGAACAACACTGAATGTCTTAAACTGTGCGCAAACACATTTGTGTCCGTTTTTATTTCTTTCAAGGGATTTTAGGAGGAATGTTTAACATTTCTATGACAGGTGAGGGTTTGGGTTGTATTTACCAGCGGCTGTGTGAAGGTCACACCTGAGCAGAAGTTCCTTCAGGGTGACCAGAACATGCAGCAGAGTGATGTCATCCAACACACCGTCCGCTCCTGCCACAGAAACATCAAAACGTTTCCTTACTGTGCAGGTTGCGAGATGTGAACACCAAACGTGACGTTGAACACTGTAGACGTTTGTATGTGATCTTTTCTCACCCTGCTGTGTGTGATGTTTTCTCTCTTGTTGCTTTAGGAGGAAGCGCGTGAGTTCAGGTGACAGAGTAGCAAAGTCTCTGTTGTTCAAAGCGGTGACGCCCGCCTCGACCGCTCTGCTCAGACAAGGCACCGCCAACACATTCAGCTCTCTGTATGCGCTTCTCTGGATCTCTGAGAATTCAGAAGAATTATTTCTTTAAAGGGATTCACCCAAAAATTTAAATTCTGTCATCGTTTACTCCCCCTCAGGTTGTTTCAAAGCCTGTATACATTTCTTTGTTCCGACGAACACAGCGTAAGACATGTGGAAGAATGCCAGTCATTTTCAATTCTGGACCATCATTGACCATAATAGAAAAAAATATAGCTTTTTTTATTCTTTTAGACACATAATGAGAGCATTTGGGCACCTTTGTCAACCATTTTTCCAAGTTTTTTCTACTATGGAAGTCAATGATGTTCCAGAACTGAATATTGTTCACATTCTTCCAAATATCTTTCTTTGTGATCATCAGAACAAATTAATACAGGTACGAAAGGCTGAGTAAATGATGACCAAGTTTTCATTTTTGGGGAACTGTCCCTTTAACTGAGGTCAGTCATGAATAAATAACCATGCTCATCTTGAGGATATTATACCTGTGGCCTGAACGTATATGGTTTTGTTGATGGGTCTCTCTTCACGGGTCAAGATTTTCTCAGTCGATGTTACATTTTTTTCTCCATTCGAGACCAGATTGAGACCTCTGTTCACTCTCTGGACGGGCAATGTGTTTTCTGTCGAAATCTGTCTCATGTTCACCTCTAAGAGATTTAAACAATATTTGTCTTTTGCATGTATTTTCTTCTTAAAAAAGTATATCACATAAGATCAAAAAAAATTACATTTAATGCAGTGTGTTATGTTGCCGTGTTTGAAAGTAAGCAGTCTGCCAAATTGTAAATCCGAAGGGGACTGAATAACAAAGTTATTGGCTTCGGTAAAAAGGGAGTCGACTCAGAATCATGTAAACGAGTCGTCCCTAGTCCGATTCAAGAACTGCTTTTTACGTCACTACTATAGTCCCCGCCTAAGTTTTGCTAGGACTGCCCATTAAAACGTCACTCTTCTCCCTCAAACACTGTAGCTCGTGAGCCTCTTTCGCCTTAGACCAATAACAACAGACTAGGCTAGCGGAAAGGAGGGGATTAGACGGATGAATCTTGGAACAAATAATTTAAGAGTCAGTCAAGAAATAAGGTAAGAATAATTTCCTATTATTACGAAATAATAATGTTTTTACACCTATGTACATATACTTGTTGGACACTCCATAAACCAAAGAGGGACTTTAAAAATCCCTAGTTATGTTCTCTTTAAAGAAAATAAAGTTTTCACAGTATCAGTGGACGGACACACAATTTGTTTTTCAACGTATAGTTACCCTAGTTCCTTTCAACTTAAAACGGCAAATCATACCTAAAATTGCAGGTTACTTATTATTTATTTATTCATGTAGATAATATATTTGTTTATATGTAATTAATGACGTCTCGTATTATTTCTCGCAATATTGTACCCGACAACTCAACTTTTGCATCATTAACAACATCATTGTCAACACCGGGACGATAATCGCGCACGTTTATAGCCTTTGTTTATCGCCTCGTGACTAAAGGAATGGTCGTCAATGTGAGTGTGCACACCGACGCACAAGACGGCATACATAAAAGCGTCATTTTAAAAAACGCCTCTGGCCCTTCTTTTTTGGTTTGATGCGCTGCGTTAAAAACTGTCCGACCAATGAGATTGCCGCTTTTTTTACACATGCCTGAGGCTGCTGAAGTTACAGTTAAACACGGCGGTTATTTCTGTTTTCCATTAAGCGCCATATATGTCAGGTAGTGACATGTTGTCTGACTTTAACCGAGAAAAGTTACGTATTGCAGCTTCAAACAGTTTTATTTGAAAACAAAAGTCGTGGATGAAAGTCACTGTACCTGCAGATGCTGGAGTGCTCTGTCGAGGTGTTTGGACTGGACTTTTCCGTGAAGTTCTTAACATCATGAAGAAGGATAAAGGGTCCAGGCTCTCGTGAGATTTAACCTGTAAACTATTAACTTGTCTGCCGTTGGAATTGTTCGATAACTGTGATGATCTACAGCTCAATCCTTCTCTTTTTTTATCAGACCGTTCTGTACTTTCAGGCACAGTTGACATCACTTTCATATCTCTGTGCTTCGACAGAGGTGTTTTAGACAACTCTTTGGAAAAGCTGGGCTGTTCTCCAGACGGACAAATGGTTCTGGAGTCGTTTCTCTCAGGGCATCTTTCTGGTGTCTTATGTTTAAACGATGTCGAGTTTGACACTTGCTTCGCTGTTTGTGCTCTTTTACAGTTGATTTCTCTAGTTTTCTCTACTCTTAATAACTTCAAAGTCTTCTCTTCCTCCTCGTGTGGCTCTGGATGTTTACTCCGGGCCGGGGGGACTGCAGCGGGACGGTCTTGAGGTCACAGGGGGACAAACATTAATGATACATAACTCAAACGATAAATTCAGCACTAAGGTTGTAAATGATACATTGAAATATTATAAAAATGAACGACTTACCAGCAAAACTTGCAGCAAACAGCATCTCTGTAAAAGCATTTTACACATACTGTGATCAAAATGCTTTTTAAGAGATCATAAAAACCTAAGTGCAAAGTTCTTTAAGGCTGCAGATCTCACCATCTATTTGCACAATGGACAGTGGGGAGAATTTGTCAATCTGGGATGCCTCAATATCAGCGGTCTGGACGTTCTCAGTATAGACGGACAGATCTGTGAAGTTCTTGGGAAGCATCACTCTGGTGTCAGTGAGGTGGGGCAGGTCCATATTCTCCACATGTTCACTCTTCACCTTCAGGAGCATGAGAAGGTCTGAGAGTGTCTGAGTGTGAACCGAAGGCTTGGATATCTGTGGTTCTGTACACACAACACATTTGTGAATAGATAAGACCATCAGCATGAATTTAAGTGGAGACGGAAATTGAAAGAATGTTTATTTTAAATATGGGCAATTCCAGCATTATGGACGTGACATAAAAATGCTCAGAGAGTGTTACGATTATATTGAACCATCTGTTTATATTATCCAATATCCAATGAATGGAGAAGGGATGCCTCTTTATAGAACATAAAATAGTGACTTTTTATTCATTTTCATGTGTCCATTTATGAGGAATATGTAGCGTTATGGATGTGACAATCCTGAAAATGGCACTTACCTTACAATGAAAAATCATGCACTAAAAATAAAACAAAATGTTCACAAATTTGAAGAGAGATCTTACATGGGTATTTCAACCACCAAATGTTAAAATCTGTGCTGCTATCATAGTAAAAACTGCTGGTGAAAACAATTTTTTTTGTGGTATGGTTGACATTTTCACTGAATTGCCCATATACAGACTTCTATGAATCGAAAGTAAAGCATAAACCTCTTGTGCTTACCAGCTAGAAAAAATCCCACCACGCACACGCGATGTTTCTCTGCCATCCAAACAGATTTCTTCCTATTTTCAAAATCACTGTCTGACATGAAATGTCTAGGAAACACAAAATATATCTTTTTATCCTCAGTAGTGTTTCTACAATCTGAAAGAATAGTTCACGAGGTTTGATGTCAATGATGAAGTCTGAACTGGGGGTGAAAGGGGGGCTTTATGAGAAAAGACAATAATTAAAAGTTAATAAAAGGAAAAAACCAAAACACATACTGTTTATAAACAGGTGACAGCTGCTCAGGTGACAGCGGCCCGTCGGGCAGAAACAGGTCTGGTGGATTGTCATTACACGGTGAGAGAGGCAAATCTAACTCCATTTCAGTGTATAACCTCGAAGCACCTGGAACGCATCACATTTTTAAAAAGCACAGCTTAAAAATACATCTGTAAGTGCTTATTAACTGTGACTGAATGAGGATTGGTCATTCATCTACCTGGAGACTTTCGCTCCCAGATGGAGTCCCAAGTGCTGCTTTCTACAGTTTGCAGAACCTCAGTCTTGTGTTTATGTGCAGATGTGACTATTATTACAGGACATTTACTGTGAATGTTACCCTTCCTTTGCTGGAGCTAAAAAGTAATGTTTATTATATATTTTCTTATGTAAATGTTCATTTTCACCTTCCATGTAAAGTTCGGCACAGTGTTTTTTATCTTCCATTGATTCTGGAGTAAGATTTAGAAGATCTTGCAGTTTTCCCAATGAGAAACTGGTCTCATGCCTCTGGACAGACTCCATATGGACTTCTACGGCTAACATGAGTGACTGTTGGAAAGAAACCGTCTTTTAAAATACCAAGAGCGGTTTATAATCTGTGACAGAGAACATTTTAAGATCACCTCCTCATTTAGCACCGACTCCTTTTTGAACACCTCTGTCAGATTTTCTTCAGTCGCTGTGACATCAGAAATTATGTCTGAAACTGCAGTGTACGAGGCACAGTGCCTAAGGGAAATAAATGACAACTTAACCAAAATTAACATTCCCTACTTTTATGGCCATCAAGATGTTCGCACATCTTGGCATGGCTTAGTTGTGTGACAAATCAAAATGCAGAAATAAACAGTATTTTTTACCTAAAAATGACATCGTCTGAGGTCATCGCTGATGAATGAAGAAAGGGATCTGACACGGACATGAGCTTTAGCCTCTGGAGCATTGTGTGAACTGAAGGCAGGTTGTTTTTGAATCTCAGACGGTCGGCGAATATCACTTCCTCTGTGAGAGTGAGATCTGACGTTTAGGAGAAGAAGAACAAACGGAGAATTAATATTCTTATGGTACGTACCGGAGTTGCATGAGGATGAAAAATACATATGCGTTAAAACAACATTAGCATGTTCAAGGGAACTAATGTTTACGTATTAAAAAAGAAATGACACAAAAATAATATTAAAATTTTCTCTGGTTCCCACCGTCATAACTAAAGCTTGAGTCATCGAGTGTGCATGGAGTAAAACTCTCTTCCAGTGGTGAAGTGTCTTCAATGATCTTAACTTCCTCTAAATGCCAGAGGGCTTCTGTAGCGCTAATACTGCACTGAGAGCCGGGGTTAGAGCTGGGAACCACTTCATCCGGTCCACGTCCGGTCCGCACATGGAAAATATTCAATCTAAACACAAAACCACCCCATATGAAGAATCAGCAACGGATTTAATGTGCATGGACATTTAAGCACCAAATGTGCATGCCAAGGCACATTTATAAATAGAGATTAATAATATAAATTAAAAACATTTGTAAAGAGTTCAAACCTTTCCAAGCAGTCACCAAACCCTGTGCATTCCTTTAAGTCTTCCATAAGAGATCCAGTCACAGGTAGTTTACTTTTTAATATCTTATTACCTGTCATCAATGACATTAGATGATTCTCAATACCACCGTATGCAAACCAGGGTTTTTAGCATTAAAGGGGTCATATGGCCCAAACCATATTTTTCTATGTCTTTGGTGTGTTATAAGTTTCCAGTGCATTTTTTAGACACCTATTGCAAAAATAAAGTGTGGGAACAAAAGATCCATTCTATCTAAAAGCAAATGCTCAAATCGTGTTTACACATTACATTATATCTAAAACTAACCATAATATTTGTTTAAGCTGTGTCATTTGACCCCTTTAACAAATAAAAACCATTTTTTAAATAAAAATTAGAAGTGATGTTTTAGCAATAATCTTAAATCAGTTAAACCCTTAATAGGTTGAGGATATTAACTGGAAATAAAAACTAAAAAACTAAAACGAATATAAATTAAACCTATACCGATACATAAAATATACATTTTAAAATGAAAAAAGCACACAACAAAATGGCTTAACGTTTAACTTAAATCAATATCTAAAAACATACAAATAAAAGTCCCTTAAAAATCCGATAAACTAAAGTAAAAATTAAAATATCTCATGCAAACCAAATAAGTTCAAGACATAAACAGCGACAGAGATATTTACATTCATTTACACTTATTCGGAAATTGTGTGTTTTTTACAATATAAATTGGTTGGATCTTATGTGGCAAGATGGGAATCAATCAACATGTACTGGATATACTACAAGAAAGAAATGTAAGGATATAATTAGGGCTGTCAAACGATTAATCGCGATTAATCGCATCCAGAATAGTTTGTGTTTACATTAGATATATCTGTGTACTGTGCATATTAATTTTGTACTCATGAACACAAAACATACACATTCTTTTCCATACATTTAGGAAATATTTAAATGTATTCATTTATATTGGCTAATAATTAAATAAACGTTTATTAATTGTTATATTTTATATTCAAATTATGCATTAAATATATACATTAATGTGTATGTGTTCATAAATACAAAATTAATCTGCACAGTACACCGACATATATTACGTTAACACAAACTTTTATTCTGGATGCGATTAATCACGAATAATCGTTCGACAGCCCTTGTAATTGTGTTATAATACAACACAATTACATCCAACTGAGAGAGCGAATTTTGTAAATTGTGGTAAATTATGGTAAACTGCTGATGTCTCATGATGAAATGTGTAATGGATATAGTGGCACACTGACTCCATGGTGTTCTGTACGCGTTGTCCTGCAGCTTTCCATTGTGAGGAAACATGTAACCGAGCATCTGGAGCGGAACCGGAAGTTCTAATAAGTTCATCATCAGCCGACGTCTTGCCGAGGCCTGAAGGAGATCGAAAACGGTCTAAAAACTCACAGACACAAGATAAACTGATGCAGTGTTTGTAGACCAAATGTGTATGTAGGAACGCACCTCAGATATATAATCAAAACCCTTAAACCTGACGGTTTTGAAACGGATGCTTCGTCGATTCTGACCACAGTTATAAGACATCGCATTAATATTCATACTGAAACCAGTTAACGTGATAAATATCGATATTTGACGGCGTTGATGGCAAACGGATGGTTTTGATGTAATAAATGGTGTATCATACACTTAATAACGTCGACTGTATAAGTAAAAGTCGTCTTGACTGGCAAATTAATTTACAGAAAACCTTTCTCAGGCGACACTGACGAGCTAGGCGTTAAACCACGCCTTGTTTAACAGAAAGGAGCTGCGAGCCCCGCCCACAACATGATGTCATTTAGTGATTGACAGGAAGGATTAATAAAAACACCGAAGAAAATCCAAAGAAATGACATAATACATTTTGATAATATTTGACAAATGATCACAAAAGTGAGGATTATAAAAAAAAGAAACCACAAGCGAAACACGTTTTCACTAGTTGATTGACAGGACGGAACAACCAGACCACGCCCTTCGGTCAGATACGGTATAAAACGTATAGATTTTAATCTCACTCAGTGTTCAAAGTTCACAAGGGATAATTCTCTTGTTTATTAACGTTCCATCGTAATAAAAATAACCTTGGTAACAATTATTACACCAACCATTCTGTTCAAAATAAACTGTGTTAAATCATTTATATGACTCACTTCTCCCTTCATAAAAAACGGGCATATCTCATATTCCCATAGAACTTTAGTATTATTTTACAGTTATGATGATATTTAATACATAATGTGTGTAAGGAATGTTGAGTTTTATTGTTAAAGACAAATGATAAACGTGATTTTTCATTACGACTGAGCTTTAATTGAGCCTCTGGTTCCCTCTAACGGCGAACAGGTGAAATTGTAACTGCATTTCAAACAAACTTCCTTTCTAGTGATTGTTATGTGCTTAGCTATCTTTTGCATTACAGTAATATTTAATATCTTTTTAGATATTATATTCTTCTAGTTTATTTGTATTTATGTTTTTTTTGTTTAAAGACACACGTTTTACACAATTAATGCCTTTTGAAAATATTTTCTTAAATAAAAAACAAAATACTTATTTCCAGCTATCATGATTTTTGCCTGAATCGTGATTTTCTCTATTTATTTGTGACTTTGTTGTTCCATAAATTCAGTGTCTTTGCATATTTCTGGCTTTCATTAGGACCTCTGTTATGGGCTGGTTGTGAAGACACAATAACATCATACTCATCAGTATTACAAAAAATCAGCTTTATTTCAAAACAACACAATTGACTTAAAAGGTCTCTTTATAAAACGGGAGAAAATCGGGAACTGGACTATCTACGGTACCTGTAAAACAGAAAGTGTGCTTAAAAGAAACACAAAGACACATGCATGTTAATACAGTATACTGTAATCTCACCAGCTGTACCAGTATCCCAAAACAATGAATGAGCCAACAACACTTATGACTCCAACAGCAACAAGAGCAGAAACCTTCATGATGTATGATGTTCCTTAGACAACAAACAAAAAGAGAGAAATTCATTTTCTATGTAAACACTTTTAAACTGAGGCACATGATCTATGATGGTCTTTACCTCTGGCTTTGGCCCAGACTATACAAGACTGTTTACTAGACTATCAAAGAAAACACAGAGAAAAAGATTAAGAAAAAAAGTTTAAGAAAACTCCATCCATCAATATGGAGACATTACTCTCACCTCTCCCCACTGACAGACGGTGCGCAGAATAATAAAATAATCCTTTCCGTTCTCCAAAGGTGCGTTGAAGAAGTCCCCGTAGAGCCGCTGGTCCCCTACAGTGAAGTTTATTTCCACGCCCAGACCTCTGAGGTGTATTTGAGCCGTGACGTATCCACCGTCACATCTCTGCTGTGCGAAGAACCGGGGACTATCCGAAGAGCTGCAGTCAAACAACAACACGCCCTCCACGGGCAACACAAACACCTGGAACATACTAGACGCATCCAAAACATTCACAGAAATAAATACACGAAAGACGAGTTCAACGCAAGACCAACACAAGATGTAAGACGTTCCTACCATATCGAGTCAAGTGAATCGGTGGATCTCCGTAGTCTCAGAGCGGCCAATGGAGCGTCAGCTTCAATGTACTCGACCTCTGGTGTGGGGGGGACTAACAGAACACAGGAACTTTATAGTTTCGGAATCCATTCAATCACTTCATATAAAGTTTCCCTCTTAACATAATAATTGATACTTAACATTATAAAAGCAAATGGAGGTTGTGAATATGGATACACTGTTGAAAGCATAAGTTGGTTTTGTACCTGGGATGCTTGTATTTGCTGTAACTGTAGAGGTGGCTCGTGTTGAATGGGCTGTGATGGTTATTGTGTAGTTTGTGGCGGGCAGAAGATTTAAACAGAGAAAGGGACGCAGGGCAGGAGAGCTGAAAAGCTTTTTTCTCCTGTCGCTGAACGCTCGCTCAAAGTCTCGCAATCCAACATACGTCACCTGTGCAAGACAATACATCAAACTATCAAACTATGCAGGTAAATATCCAAAACCTGGTGTGGTATTGTGTTTACAGTGTCGGGGGGGATTAGTTTCAGAAGGAAACGATTGCAGTATTGCTTTACCCCCAAAACTAATTGCATGGTTTGTGCCTACAGTAATGCATTGTGGTTTTTGTGTATCTGACATTACAAATGCAGCAGAACAAATTTGGATTTTCTTTTAGTTTTTCAGAATTTACTATATGTATCTGTTAAGGTCAAACGATCCTTTTTGGTTCATTCTGTGAACTACTGACAGTATTTCTCTGAAATTTCAAATACAAATCTTGTTTCTATTTGTATTTATTTGCAGAAAATGAAAATCACAGAAAAGATGCTCTGTATTATTTGTGACCTCTGATTCCGCAAAGAAAACAACTTCAGATTTACTTTTAAGAAACGTAACAGTCATATTTGTACATGTTTTAAGGAAAAGTGAATTTTTTTTCTGTGAAAATCTGGATTTTAATCACAGTTTTCATGTGTCTTGTCAAGGTGTCAGTCTTTCACATTGCTGTCAGCTGATTTTATGTCACACCTGAGGTTTGATTTTTTTTTTAATTCAACAGACACTGAACTGGAATGACCAAAAAACATCTAGAAATGATGATTAAATTCAAATTTGGAACGGTCTCTTGTTTTCTTCCATTGCTATATAATATCATTATTTCACTAAATGAATACTCACAGTGTACGTCTCCATTTGATCCTCATTTTCAGCATTCCAGCGTAAACATCTTTCATTAACCACCTTCACATCACGAATGATCAGCTTCACCTCTGAAACGCACAAAATCACATTATGACTTTGAATTCGGGTTACATAAACATGCGAGAATCACAATGAAAGTCAGGTCGACTGATTTAGAAATGAGAGTTTTCTAATTGACCAAAAACTGATGAGAACTAGAAAGTCACTGAAATGGAAATTTTGGCCGATAAGGATCACCCATAAAAAGTTCACCCAATGATAGAAATTCAGTCATCATTTCAAACCTGTTTGACTTTCTTTGCACAGATCACAAAAAAGATATTTCGAAAAATGTATCCATTCACTCGCACTGGTTTTGTGTCCGTCCAATAGTGAAGTGGGTGCCGGCGCCATTCGATTACTAACCTTCTTCAAAATATCTTCTTTTGTGTTCCGAGAAAGAAAATCACACCGATTTGAAACGACATGCTAGCGAGTAAATGATGACAGATTTATCCATTTTTGGCTGAAGTGATATATTGGCCATTAAATCGAAATATTGATATTTATTTTTTTCTGAGACCAAAAAAAATCTTGTTTTTTAAACGCCTACTTTGAACAAGTTTCTAAGTTCTTAAACTTTTTTTGTGATATAAGTCCTATTAAATAAAAATATGTATTAAAGTTTAAATTTTTTAATTTGAGGATAGCAGCACAAAAACAAAGGATGCTCACCTTTGCAGCGTAAGGTAGCCACCTGCCACTTTCCTGTGATGTCACACATTGATATGTCACTTCCTGTGTGGTTGTAATATCCTTTAACACAGCGATGGATGACTGCAGTACTGTTGTCCCACATCACCTCTGTGTGAGGTACGTCTGGTGCCGGGCCACAGTGAGCTACACAGACACAATACCACTGTTTAATATGCATTACATGTATTTGCATTCAACAAGCACAACTGCAGTCAACATTTCAAAGTCATACCAATTCAAACGTAAGCGTTTCTGTATTTATATGGTAGTGAAGGTTCAGGGGTTTACCTGTACACGTTACAGATATTTTTTCCCATGTCCCGTCTGATAAACATGTCGAGGTGTTTTTGTTTCCCTCCTGTTTGAGTCCATTTTTACATGTGTACTTAACAACGCTACCCAGTGTAGATGTTTCGTTCCGGTTTCTATCTGTTAGTGGGAAAACTGGGGGATCTCCACAGTTTATCTCTGTCCATTGAGACCAGTAAAGGGCATTAGAGAAGAAAAAACGCTCTGTTGTGCACTGAAATCAAAACTTGCGGCTTATTTGTGTATTCTGATTGTGCTTATGTATTAGAGGAATAGTTCACCCAATTTTCAATTCTCTAAATAATTACTCACCCTCGTGACAATCCAAACCCGTATGACTTTCTGTCCTCTGTCAAAGACAAAGGAAGATATTTTCAATCCATACAACTAAGGTCAAAAGCGACTAGTGGCTGTAATCTCAACAGTCGTATTGAAATGTCGAAAATCATTGGTTCTTTGGACGTAACATAGCATGTGAACACGGTTTGCGAGTTACTGTGTCAAGTACGATTTTAACAACTGCCTTGAATAAGGGCCTCAAATAAACTAATTTTGTGCTTCACCGAGGAATAAAAATCATACAGGTCTGGAACAATATGAGGGCATAGACAGCGGTGATTTTTGATGAATGAATGGAAAGAGATCCATGCTGTTAGTACCTTCACATCTCATGTCAATTTTGCTCCACTTTGCACTTGAGTGACAGACTGAAACGTTTCCTTCACCAACACGCCGATATCCAGCTTCACACACATAGAGAGCAACAGAACCCAGACCGGATCTGTTATTCCACATCACAGCTGAGTGACGCAGAGGCGGAGGCCAGCCACAGTCTACTTCTAAATAAACACACATACACAAAAACTGTACATGCATTCGCATAATATCCAAGAAAAAACTCATTCAAGAGGAGAGTGCTAAAATGTAATGGTCCATAAACTGTAGACCTGTGCATTACTTAAAAGTATGAAAATTACCGCATTAAAGTCCCAGTGAAGTCAACTTATTTTTTCATGAAATGTTGCAACGTTTCTAGTAAATGGGCTTTCTTATCAATGAGTCAATTTCTTTTAAAATTCATGAATCTGAAAATACACTTCAGCCCTCAAATGACTATCCGTATCAAATGATGTAAATTAGACGGCTTGGGCGGAGCACCTGTTAACTCCTCCCCTTCATCTGTCAGTCTGCTGCAAGCTTCGTTTCAAAATCAATGCAATCGATTCGCAGTGAAAAACGCAGGCCACGCCCACTCATTTTCACAAATGCGTCAGAATACGGAAGTTAAAATGATCCCAACTTCGGTGTCATGAGGAATCGAGTCCCCCCCTCGAATTCGGTCCCTCTCTATTTTGGTACTCTTTTAGCGCCTACAAAATTGCATTACGATACTTGTCACTAGAACTTCGTTAAGATTACCATTAACGTATTTTACATTAAGTGCTTGCCATGCTAGGATGTATATGAGGCTATAAGTAGTGAAATCAAACAAATCTCGTTCTAACTGTTTTAAGCTTACGTATAAACTAGCATAGCATAGAACTACGTGGTTAGTTAGCGCTTGCGAAAAAAGCTGTGAACAAAAATGTGTATTATTGTACCAGTCGGGGTCCTAAAGTGGACCGAATTCCAGGGGGGACCCGATACCTCATGACACCGGTTCACTGGGGCTGCGTCCGAAATCGCCTACTTCTAGACTATATAGTAGGCAAAAAATGAGTATGAGTCATGAAACCCAAGTATGCAAAAAACAGTAGGGGAGAAATACCCGGATTGTCTACCACTTCCGCCGAGATTCAGGAGAGTGGATCGGATGGACACTTATCTCTTTCATAATGCCAAGGGAGCTGAGCAACGCACACATTTCGAAAGTAAATAAAATAAATATAGCGTAAAACATCTAATGTAAGTGCCAATAAATGATTTTCTCATGACTAAATGATGTTTTTATCAACGCTCACGTGTAGGTTATTGTTAACACGTCATAGGTCAAAGATCATACGGGTCACATGACCATAAAACATGGCGGACGACGTATGTCCGAAATATATTCATATTACTCCCACTATATAGAACGTACTGTTTTAACGGCTGATAGGTACTTATTTAAAATCAGTATGAACTGTCACAGTATGCGATCTCGAACGCAGATCGACTTTAAATAACAAAATATCCATTATGGCATAATATGTAAAAAAGTTAACAGCAAAATATTTCTCAAAAAGAGGATATTTAACTTTAAATTGAATAGATGTTCTAACCCTTTTGCATGGAGGCCACATTGTAATACATAATGAAAAATGTTAATAAAATGAAGCAAATGAGACATACCTGTACAGAGAAAATCCGGCTGACTCCAGATTCCCTCTGAATCACAGACTGATGTCTCTTCATTTCTAACATTATAAAATCCTTCAATGCATTTATAAATCACTCTGGAGCCGATGGCGCTGTCTCCTCTCCACATCATAACTGAGAGAGGAAGAGAGCGAGGGGCTCCGCAGTCCACCTCTGAGAAACAACACAACATCTCAAACATCACATACCTATGTATAAAGTGTATAGGACATTGCCATGTAAGTCGCTTTGGATAAAAGCATCTCCCAAATGCACAAATGTAAATCTAAACGTCAAAGGCCTTTCAGTCACGATTTATTTATTGTTTTGTTTAGTAAAATTACCTTGACACAACAGAGTTGGTGTTGTCCAGGAACCGTTTTCAGCGCACATAGATTCATTGTTTCCATGTTTAGCGTAGTAACCGTGTTCACAGAGGTAAGTTACAGTGCTGTTAAACGTGACTCTGCCGGTCCAGATTTGTACAGTGTGGAGGCGAGTGGGGGGGGTTCCACAAAGAATCTCTGTTGAGAAGCAAATGACATCAAGTGTGCAATGTAGCTCAAGGTGATGATAAATAAATATTAACAAATGTAACAAATGTAACGGTTTATGTGTCAAAGATATGGAGCATTTTCTATAAGCTCCGGTGTTTGCACTATACAAAATAACATATAGTTTGCATAAAATGTCCTATAAAGTTCATCACATTCAGCCATATAAATATCAAAATCTATATTCTAATGTAAACAAAATCATATGGATGAAAAATAAGAAAATAGAAAAGAAAAATTGCTTATTTTGTGTCATGTGGATTAAAAGAAAGTCAGGTTTAGAACAACATTCATGTAAATAAATGATGACAAATCTGTTCATGTTTCGTGAAGTATATCCCTTTAAGTACTTCAGCATTTTTTTTTTTAATGAAAATCTAAAATTAATTTACTTTAAAATGAATTAAAAATCACATTTTGTTATCATTTACTTATAATTGTTCTTTTATGGTACACACAAAGAAAAGAAAAGAGGGAAGCGATGTCATCATTTATGAGGTCATCAGAACAGGTTGGATACCATTTTTACTTCCACAGAGAATACAAGGAAAAAATAAATGAAATTACTTATTTTGTGTCGTGTGGGTTAATAGAAAGTCAGTTTTACAACAACATCCAATTAAATAAATGATGGCAGATTTTTTCATTTTTGGGTGAACTATGTCCCTTTAAATCCTATCCATTTAAAAATGTTGAAAAGGAAAATCTAAAATTCATAGCATGTAATCACACAAATTAAAAATCACATTCTGTCATCATTTACTTAGAAAATGTATTTTATGGTACACACAAAGAAAAGAAAAAAGGGAAGAGATGTCATCATTCATGATGCCATCAGAACAGGTTGGATACCCTTTTTCTTCCATGGAGAATACAAGGAAAAAGGAAAAGAAATGATTATTTTGTGTCATTGAGATCAGAAAAGATCAGAAAGTCAACTTTGCAACAACATAAAGGTGAATAAATGATAACAGACTTTTCATTTTTGGGTGAACTATTCCTTCAAGAACTTTACCATCTTCAAAATTGAAACATTAAATATTCATTGCGTTCAACAATCTTAATAAAAATCACATTCTGTTACCATTTACTTCCAAACAATTGTGTTTCCACGGTACACAAAGAGAAAAGAAAAAAGAAAAGTGGTCTACTTTGCGTTTAGGGTAAGAAAAAGGGAGTTGGATCAGTAGAAGAGTGAAAGGAAGTCATTTTTGGGTTGAGTCGGAAGAATTGGTACCTTCACAAGAAAATCTCGGTTTACTCCAACGACCGTCACTTTTACACACAGACATATTATCTGAATCCAAACTGTGATATCCAACTTCACATTGATACAGAACCACAGAACCGATTTTACTGTCTCCGGTCCACAACAACACTGAGTGAGGCAGAACCGGAGGAGAACCGCATTTTATCTCTAAACACACACAAACACAAACTCAACAACACATCCTTTCATCACAGTACCACAGAAATAAACCACCATGAAACAAGCGCAGATACCTTCACACAGAAAGTCAGGATTCGTCCACGTGCCGTAAGAAGAACATACTGACACGTTCTCACGTCCGCTGTTAGAAAACTGTGAGTCACACACATACAGCACCGCAGATCCCATTCCTGACATGTTATTCCAAATCATTTGTGAATGAGGAAGAAACCGAGGCTCCCCACAGTCCACTTCTATAAATCCATCACATGACAGCGAAAATATTCAGACTAGAAATCTACGTGTGTTTGACCACAAAACAAAATGTCCACAAGAATTCGCATTTATAGATACCAGTGTTTAAAGAACAGGTGCATGCAGTGTAAAACAAAATCTTGCATAGACGTACACAATACCTTCACACACCAGACCGGGTCCGTCCCAACGTCCGTCCAGACCACAGAATGAAGAATTCGTTCCTCTCTTCCACTGGAATCCCTCCACACACCTGTACTGGAGTTCACTGGTGTAATGGGTGATAGTTGGAGAGATCTGCTCAGCGTGAGGGATTGATGGAGGAGATCCACAGTCTATCGCTATAAAACACAAACACATGCTTGATTTCATTACACAGGATTTTCTATGCTCACTGTGCTGTTTAAAATGGATTACCAAATATATTTTTGACATATCTATCTGGTCTGGTCATTTATTTATACAGACTATTATTGATACGCATCACTAATGTACATAAAATGACGGAGAAATTGCACAAAAGCATAAAAACCTGCAGAAATGTTTCTGACAATTAATGCTAATGTGCATTTTATAGAAGATTTGCCATAATCAGGGGCGGATTGGCCCAAAAGACACGGTGCCATGCGCAATCCCACCACTGGGTCAACATGTACCATGCTCACAACACCCCACTCCCCCCATCGATGTGGGCCGATGTGGACCAAAAAATGCCAGGGCCAATTTCTGTTCGCAGTCCAGCACTGGCCATAATACATGATATACTGTATATTCTATAGTTCAATGTATTTTATCATTTTGATTGTAATTATATAAAATCTTTGTCAAATATTAAAGTTATGCAGCTATTTTTTCTTTCTATTTATTAATATTTTCCTTCCTTTTCTCTATATTAATATTATTCCTATTATTTATAGGATCTATATTTCAAGAGTTAATTTGCAAACCAGATAACTTAGTAATTTTCTTGTGCATTCTGAATAATATCAATCAAACTGTTGTTGGAGTTGTTTTCAGGGCCGGACTGGCCATTTGGTGCTCCGGGCATTTTCCTGGTGGGCCGCTATCATTTGGGGCCGGAACGGACGATTTGGCCGTTCAGACGGACATATTATGAATACGAATGCACGCAACGTAGATGTTGGCCATCCCACCCCCCCATCGACAGATTTAAACATGCATAGCCGGTCGACAGACCGGACCATGCACACCACCCCCATCAACCCCCGTCGACAGAAATGGTGGAGGGCCAATGTGGGCCAAAAGTGCCAGGGCCGATTAATCTTCCCAGTCCAGCCCTGGTTGTAAGTAATAATAACTCAGCTACCAAACACACACCAAAAACACGATAACATCATTAAAAACATGATTTTTTGGTTATTTTGCTCTGTAGAGATTCTTGGTGATTTCTGTTAGATAAAAATGTTTAACATGTCTGCTATGCGTCCCTAAGAAGTTATCCGAGTGGTGCTTTTTGTACAAAACTTTAAAATGGCAGTATGTTTTACCTTTGCAGAACGCTTTATCCCGCAGTGGATTAAATGGTTGAGTTCCGTTCTGGACGGTGTAACCGGTGTGACAGGAGCAGGTGAAATCTCCATCAGTGTTGTGACAGAGCGATCCTTCACCACAGATTCCCTCCACTCTACACTCGTCTATATCTGAAAACAAAACAACCGCATCTTTAATATTCTTACCACTGCTGCTTGTTAAATCATTTTTCTGTTTATTCAATTCCTAGTTAAAAATGTAAAATTGGTATGTTACTATATGTATTTAGTATATTCTTAAACTTTGCTGTAGTTTTGCATTTGCAAGTAACGTACTGTAGATTCAACTACTACATAATACTACTTTCCTATTAGTACTGTTTTCAGTTACTTTAATCAAAGTTAAAACACTTTGACTTGAGATTCAAAATGAGCAAGAAGAGTCTGGCATTAGCACAGCAACATTGCAAAAATGACATTCTTCCTGAGCGTTTTTGTCTTTTTTTATAGTAAAAAAATTAAAAAAATTCTTAAATTGCGAAACATTTACATAACAAGAAAAGCGACCCAAGATATTTAGTCTTTATTATGAAATTAAAATATATACACTAGGTAAATTTATGCTTAAAACAAAATTGTAAATTAAATCTACAGTAAGTTGCTGGAAAACCTGCTGCGAAATGACAGCAAAGCTTTACACCATGAACAAAAGGTGTGTTGATCTTTTATTGAGCTTCTCTGTTTCATGATCATTGGTTACTCAATCAGTTTTATGAAACATTGCGACAACTTGTGAAAGCTTGCTGCATAGCGTTCACACCCATCCTGCAAAATCCGTGTACCATCAGCTTATGTGTAATAAACGTACTGCTGTACACCACATTATGTGCACGTTTCATGTAATGATTTAACAGACCATGGCAGTAAAATCTTACCATGGCAGTATGTTCCATCATTGGGTATGAACGTGGTCATGTGATTGGTCGGGCTGTAGCCGGTGAGACAGGTACAGTAATAGCTGCCGTATGTGTTATGACATTCAGTTTGACCTCCACAGATTCTGCCCAGCGTGCACTCGTCTTTATCTGTGACATCAGAGCAACAAAGTTATCACTTGATGTATATGCATAGGTTAGGATTTTAATAGTACTTTATGTAGCACTCCTTCGTATGTCAGTAACAATAATTTTGAAATGTACAAAGTTAAGTTTCATTCAATTATTGAAACAGGCAGTATCAGTTTGAATGTGGTTTAATATCAAACCTTGACAGTAAGTTCTCCCGTTGCCAACAAATCCATACATGCAGTTGCACACTTTTCTTCCTGATCCGTCAGTTTTGTCATCACAGGTTGCGTTTAGATGGCAAGAGGCACATACATCTAATGGGTCCGCTTCAACTGCTGTATATGAGACATTAACCAGAAACAGGGATGGAATTGTTTTAAGATGTGCATAATTGTGAATATGTGACCCTGGACCACAAAACCAGTCAATTTTTCAAAATTGGGTTTTATACATCACCCGAAAGGTCAATAAGTAAGCTTTCCATTAATGTATTGTTGGTTACACTGTAAACCCAATTGTTCAAAATAATCAAACAGATTAAGTATGTTAACTTAATTTTGTAAAAAAGTTCTACTTACTTATATTTTAAGTTCCTGAAACATTTTTTTAATTTTGAGTCAAGTTTAATGAATATTTTTGATTAACTTGAAGTTTTGACTAAAATTGACTAAGATTCGCTCTTTGTTCAATTTACTTAATTTAAACATGTTAATTCAACACAATTGGTCAAGAAGGATTTCCAATTCCCAGCATGCTTTGCGTCAGACTGCATAAAAATGTAATGATGTTTTTAGTCAAGTTAAAGACTTTTTGAAGTTGATCATCAGAGCTCTGTTGCAGGCCGTTGCTAAGAAGAAACAGGTTTGTTTTAATGCTCTCTGTGGGCTTATCGATGTAGTGACTAATTGAATTAGTAAAATTCATTTTAGTTTTTTTATTGACAGCTCGATACAATTTTTCAACTAGAAGGTTCAATTAAATAAAAATAAGTAAAAAATAAAAAACGTTATTAACTTTTGGAAAAAATATCTGTTATTTGTTAAATTTATTTTCATAAAGGAACAACAAGCAAATTTGTGCCAAGCATTGTGCAGGCAATATTTTCCTTATAGACGCTCTTTGCACCAAACAGTATCCTTTATACTAATACATAATCACATAAACCTGTCAATCAAATGATGAAAACCTTAATGTTTAATCATGTGTGACTTCTGGATTATTGTAATAGTTAAAAAACAAGAAAAGAGCATATATCAGAAACTCACCTTTAATGGCACCTTGAATCATCAGAAAGCACAAGATCACTCGTGTGACTGTCATCGCCGTTGCCTCTGTTCCCGCCAACTGAAAATGTCACACGTTTGTGATCCACATTTCTCCAAATTTCCCCTAAAGACCCTCCTCCTGCTGAAGTGTGTTGATAGCGGTGAATGAGTTAGTCAAACACGTCTCTTCTGAAGGACACGGCGGTCTGTGTGGTCTGTCTGTCATCATCAGTTCTGACACATTCAGTTAAATGTCTCCCGAGTGAGAACTCTTCATTCCGAGGGTCACAAATTGCACCATCATTGGCCACATTGAGATTATGACTATTTTCAGCCGCCAAACTGTGTTGTGAATAAACCTATCTGTAATATCTCTATAAAAAGCTTCCATGGCACAGTGTCAACCCTTGGTGGGGTAAAATATGTCCAAACTTACATTGAATTGAACATCTTGCCTTTCAGTTGTAGTTCTGGTTTACAATGTCCTGATGCACAAAACAATAACCTACTTTTAATTTAAATATATGCGATTGAGAATTGTAAATGTCCTTTTTAAAGTCACGATAAAATTAGAAATGTTTTTTAAGGTTATAACGGAGAAATTTGTTTTCACATGTAAGTGTACAAGCATCTGTGTGTGACTCATCTACTTCATCAGCTCTGGCAGGGGGCGAGTTAACACAGTTTGGGTGTGACAGATAAGAGTTTTCTACCCTATCGCCCACCCCACACACACCCCAAACACACACTGATACCCCTCCCATCACAACACACACCCAAACGCTTCCGGAACCCTACGCAGTCATTTCCTCCACCTGACTGCGCAACACATGTGGCCTTTAATAACAACACAACCATGTTTCTGTGAACACACGCAATGTTCAAACATACAAAAGAACATTGTGTTTATATAAAGAGATCATGAGAAACACACAAAAAACTGCTGCTGTCATAATGTACAGTGATGCATGAATACTACTTTCCTTCTAAAAATAGTATGCAAAAGAGTAAACACTTTCTCAATGATACTGCTTGAAATATTGTCATTATATGCATGTTTAACCTGGAGTTCCAAATAATGATAATAATTGAGCATTTAATGCTATTTTAAATGTATTTTACATATACCTTATAAAGTATACATGAAACTAGTGGTCACAATAAGCCGGTAATGTCATTAATGGTGATGTGAATAAACCATTATTATGTGACATTGTTAATTCTGCATACTACCACCGTCCTTCTGAAACCTTGGATGACCACATTTTCAGGAAAAGGAAAACACACGGTGTTTTTTCAATTATTAAATACTGTTTGTCAAAGTTGACAAACTCTTTAGAATAAATCTTTTGGTTAGATATTTCTGTAAAAATCCAGGGATAAAGGCGACTAATAATAATGATACATTGCAAAAAATAAATAACATACAATAAGGAGATGTTATATTTTACAAGATTATTTTGTAAATAATTGAGCACAGAGAAACTCTATATCTCCACCTTATTTGTGTTTCGAGTATGATTTACCGGCCTAAATAAACGAAAATGAAAGATGATAATGATTGTGAGTATTGTTTAATGCGTTTTTAAAAATGGATATCTCAATAATATGTTAATGTAAGTTCTTCTGGTCATGATACCGTGTAGTGCAAGTCTGAAATTGTGCCAGCCCGAAATGGGAATGAAAGCTAATATTGCTCTACGTTCAAGTCAAGCGCAATGCATTGTGGGATAAACTCGATTCATAAGAGTCCTTAGGTTACATTTTGGTTCAATATTCACAACACAAAGATCCTTAACCAGCCTATTTCATGAAACTAAGCTGTAAATGGGTTACTGAGAAATATTTATACTTAGAAAATCAAACCAAGCATAGAAAACCGTATGACCACCCACAAATAAACAACAACATCTATTCACTGACTAGGTGAACAACATAAATACACAACAGCAGGTAATTTACATATGAAAGTCAGGACGGTGCAGAAAAGGTCAAAGTGCAAAAAAGTTTAAGATGATATTAAATGTAGTTTTTGCAACAAATAACTTTGACTAGCATGACAGGTAAAGCCCAAAGTCAACATGAAATCAAAACTAACCTGTTTACTGTGTAGATTTATCAAAGCACATTATCGTTTTGTTTTTTTCACCGAAATGTAATCACTAAACCAACTTCCATTTTTTGGTGGATGTTGTCAAGGGTGGCAGCTGTTTTTTGAAGATCCTCCACAGTTGACCGCAATCTCATTCAGGTCCCGCCCAACATCTAACTTGCTAAACATCCTGTTTCACACTAAAATACAGCAGAATTAACAAGTTCAGTGGGTTGGAAATATAGTTTCATGTTGACCTTCAAAAGGTAGCAGGGTAAAGCATCGAAGAATTTTGTTTCATGGAAAAATTCTGAATGTGAGAAACATCATTTTAGAAAAGTGAAGATGAAGACCACTGTAAACACTTCGCACATTCAAATAATGACACAGAGGCAACATGAGCGTTTGTGTTTTGTAGGCGGTTCCTGTGCCTCATGTGGCGTATCCGTGACAGAGCCCCGCCCTTCACTCGCCTCCTGACATGTCGAGTGGGAGGAGCCGGAGGAGATGGACTGGAGACGCCCGCACACCAGATCGGCCGCGTTCCCGTCCGAAGCAGACACATCGGTCACCGTCCTCTCCCGTAACGACACGTCATCATCGTCCTCATCGATCAGAACCACCTCCGTCCGAACGTCCACCCGGATGTACGGGAGGGTCTGAATGTCCTCTGAGCTCTCCAGATTACTGGAGCCGATAAAACCCATCAGAGATGATTTATCCAGCGACGCGTCAATCAGACTGTCCTCATGGTGCAGATATTGCATCTCTTTTAAATTGGAAACACTCCGTATGTTGTGTGTCTGTTCATTCAACGCAGTTTTAACGATACCGTTCTCCGTCATCTCGGATGGATTTGTTTTCATTCGGACATCATTGTGACTCAGAGGGTTTGAATGACTGCGAGACATGACCTCTAAGGTCAGTTCAGGGTCCCTGTATAGCTGCCGAGCCTTTTGAGAATTGTTCAATATACACTTTTGTTTCTTCATACAAGTTGTCTTGCCACCAGAGCCTAGTACAGTCAAATAGAGAACATGCTATTAAAACAATTCTTAACGAATTTTCAGTAGAAAAATTGACACTTTACCCAAAAATGAAAGTACTTTATCATTTACTTTTGTGTCATTCCAAACCTGTATGGATTTCTTTCTTCTACAGAACACAACAGAAGATATTTTCAAGAACATCGATAACCAAATAACTCTATGAACACAAAACCACCGAGACATTTCTCAAAATATCTTCTTTTGCGTTACACCTTTTGTGTTTTGAAGAACATCAGGGAGAATAAACAATAACAGATTTTTCTTTTTTAGGGTGTACATGCGCTTTAAAACATTATTATTGTGAATATGTACAGTAACCATGATGCCTACAAAAGCACCACTTATATAAAATGTATAATCTGTTCGTGAAAGTTTGAAATTATTTTTAAATCGTAAAGTATTTTAGTTGTTTTGTCATCTCATACAGTACTCACCAGTGTTAGCGTTGTCTTTGGAGACCATGGCAAGCCTTTGAGACCGTTGCTAAAAGAGACGGATCGCATCTGGACCACAGATAAAATCAACAAAATCTCCTCTGAATCCGCCAGGATTAACCTTTCGCTCTTAAGATATCAGCTCAAAACACATGCAGCATCCACCCTCTCAGAACACTAGTGCTCCAGATGCTACACGCAAAGCCAGCCAGACTTGAAAAGCAACGTGTTCAATCAATAAAATGAGACTCAACACCGAGAACAGAGAAACTATACAGGAGGAAGAAAACTGGAAGCTGGTCAGCCATGAATAAAGATTTGAAGACTTAAAAGCAGCAAAAATAACTCAAAATCCCCAAGAGACTCTGAAGCATTTTCAGAGGAAGAAAGACGTGAAAGGCGCAAGGAGCACAAAAACTGACCTTTCTTCAAACTTCAATCTTTGAAATGAACACAATCTAACACATAAAAAATGAACACTGAAGTCTTGGAAACTTTACAGAAGCAATCATGAACATGCAGAATGATTTCTTTTGTGAACACGGCAGCATTTCTACACGGATTGCACATGACTGCACACGACAGAATCAGGCCTTCATAAATAAATCATCATCAATGGCTTCGACTACACTCAAAAATATAAAACACCTCAAAATGTCCACCCCATCTAAATTAATACTGTATATGTGAACCATTTCAATTTGTACCACTAAATAAACAAACAAAGCGGTCTGTTTATCAGAAAAGCACTTGCAGAAGTGTGTGGATGTGACCTCAACATTGGCTTTTGTGAGGAACCCCCTCACCACACGCTCACGGACCCTCAATAATAAATAATACACATGGAGCACTTGCGCACGTGTGGATAGTTGGATACGCAGGGAAAAAGATGTGAAATATTCATAAGAAACACAATTTTGATTTTTTTATGGAAAACTATGAAAGCACATGGATTAAAAATATAATAAACTGTATTGATATATTATTTATTTTAAACACATCAATGTTCCATAAAAAATAAGAATAGTCAGTCTAGAATATTTTGTTGATAATTAAACAGTCACACTTTACAGATAAGGTAACACATGCGGTTTCTGCCAATCTCATATTATTCTTATGTAACTATACAGTAGAATTGCATACGTCCTATCTTCAAAAAGTTTTTAATTTGATAAAGTGTATAAAAGAGAGATCCAGCTGTACGATTATTTCCGGAAAAACACGAGCTGCTGGATGCTTGCAGTGGGACGGAACTAGAGCACGAGCACACAACACATCATCGCATTATTCCCTTCGTGTTGTTTACATTATGCACGTACACGACGATTGCCAACAAAACACAGACATATGAGTCTTAATCTTATTTTGACTTACCCGGTGCGGTTCATGTCTGGCATCTTGTAGCGCTTGGACCGCCCAAATCTCCAAATCCAGCATTATATCCACCGTATATCTTGACCCAGCGCTGCCAATCTTGATAAGCAGGTCTTCCTATCACTCGTCGGTTGGTGCGCTCTTTCTTTTGCCTTGCCGCAGGCGTGCTTTTCAGGTAGAATTGACCGATAAAAGTAATAGGATCCCTGATCAGACTTTCAAAAAACTTTCTGAAACAAGTTGGAGTGCTGGAGGATTGTATCAAGCACAGAAATACTTCGTCATTACTCGTTTTTTTAACAAGTTGACCATCTTAAGGATGAGAAGCCAGGATGTTTAACAGTATAAAGAAGTCAGGAGTCATGTTATCCCGCCTTTAATAAATCTGTTGTGACATCACAAACATTACACAAATATTTCAATTCATTCATTTATGCATAAGGCAGACACTTCGGAGGCAACTTACATTGCATTATCCTATACATTATGTGCAATCCCCTCGGATCAAACCCACGACCGAGGGGTTGTTAGCACCATGCTCTTACCACTGAGCTACAGAAAAGCTCATATTTCTGAACAGGTCGTTTTGGCAGTTTTAGTAAATAATCCGTATGGACCGATGACTTTCCTTTCTGTTAAAATGTCTGTGACAAAGCTCTCCCTTTATGTCTTCTCATGTGAATGTCTTTGGATCTGTCCTGAGATGTACATGCTTCCGGTCCGATGGTCCTCCAGTGAAAACGTTGCTGTTGTTAATACTTCAGCATCTTTGTGCTCACTGATTCTGATGGTGACTTGATTGGGTAAAGACAGAGGCTTCACGTATCGAACCGACACAGTCAGAGGAGCTCGTATCGCTTCAGCTCCTAGAGGTAACAACTCAATTATAAACACGGACTGTTGACAACTGACATGTTTATGCACTTGTAAATACATATGACCGTATAAGGAGGAGATTAGAAATCTAGATTCCGTTGCTTTCGCAAAATTATTTCATTTCAAAACATTTATTTCACAGAGCACAGATTTTTCTCCCTTAAGGAGACATGAAATGCGAAAAAAGTATTTTTAGGACCTACATAAAGCAAACGATTTCTGTCGATTTGTGCTCTGCTTCTTCATTTCAGGGCCTAAATTTCCATGAAAACAGGTCATGCTGTACCTTTGTGCTTCTCTATCTCCGCGATGCACCTGGAGAACATCCACAACGAGGGGGCGGTAGGCAGCGTGAACCCAAAAAGAGATGCAGACAGAGGGCAAAGGTCACCAAACACCCGAGCACACCTCACACTTGTGGTCCAGGGGACACTTAGCTGGATACACCTCGGAGAGGACAGATCTGATACATACAGGCACAGAACAAGACAATTAAACCCTAAAACATGCCAAAATAATTCATAATTCAACATAATGGTCATGTTAAAACAAATTACCACTTTTCTTAATTATATGTACATTTTTCAGTAACTGCAAGGGAGACGATGAGAGAAAAATGAGAGGACATGTGTCTTCTTGCTTGGACGGTGTCCAATCAAAACAGCACAATTAAAACAAATCTTGTAAAATTTTAAGATACACCAAGATACACACAAATATAAAAATGTTTTTTTTTTTACTTTGCGAAAAAACGTAATATAATAAATTATATTTGCGATGATTCTATAGCTGAAATTATTTATTTACATTTATTCTATTCTAATAATTAATTATAATAATAATAATAAACACAATATTCCATTAAATTAATTTATTCTGCAACCAGGTGTCCTATTATAGAGGGCTTTACAGAGATAAACTGGCCATGGCCGTAGATTTGACAGGTCTTATGTTTAATGTTATAATTGTGGATTGTTTTGTTCTAAATTCTATTTGTAAAGCGCTTTGAGATCCACTATAAAGGCGCTATAGAAAAATATAATTTATTATTTTATCAAGTTTATTAAAGAGATACTTCACCCAAAAATTACAATTCTGTCTCCATTTTCTCACCTTCGAGTTGTTCCAAATCTGTATACATTTCTTTGTTCTGATGAACACAGAGAAAGATATTTGGAAGAATGCTTTTAACCAAACAGATCTCAACACCCATTGACTCCCATAGTAGGAAAATTACTTCATCATCTTTTTGTTCTCTTGAACACAAAACAAGACATTTTGAAGAATGTTGGACAGCAAAAAGTTCTGGGGCACTTTTGACTTGATTATTTGGTTAAAAGCATTCTTCCAAATATCTTTCTCTGTGTTCATCAGAACAAAGAAATGTATTCACATTTGTAACAACTCAAAGGTGAATAAATGATGACAGAATTTTCATTTTTGGGTGAAGTACCCCTTTAAGAAAGAATGAACCATAATGTCAGGCAGCAGTGTCACGTCTCTTACCGTGTGTGATGTCTGTGTCAGAATAAGCATCAGGTGTATGTGTGCTATTAGGAGACAGAAGAGTCAATGTGCTGTTCCATATGATCTGTTGATCTCTGGATGCAGATAAATAGAGATCCACCTCCACTCCTGTACGAACAGTCCTGTACTCCATCACTCGAGCCTGCAGACAGAACGCTCCTCTCTTCAGCTCATCCACAGCATCAGACAAGTGCACTGTTTCACCCACGCTCAACAGACCTGCAGAATACGCAGAATATATTTAAAACAAGTTATGTGTGCAAGCATAATCTTAAAGTGCAGAGAAAATGAAATAAAAATAAGATTATAATTTCACAATTTAATTTTGATATGGATGGATTTAACGCTCTCACCCCTTGGACTGAGTTTGAACTTCTCCGAGCACACGATCATTGTGATCAATCTTCTGAAGAGAATCTCAGGGTAACACAAGGGAATATCTCTGAAGACACTGTCGGGATAATCCCAACCGTAACCTCCAACACTGCAGAACCTCCTCAGAGACATCACCTCATACCTGCAGATCAACACAAGTAATACCACCTGTTTATCTAACTGACTCTTCATTAGACACATGTTATTTTATATATACAACATTTGATTGTATAAGTATGAGAAGGACAGAATAATACAGAAAAGGCATTAAAAACTACAGTTTTAATGTAGGTGTGCAAAGAATACATGTGGATACTTAAGAAGCGTAAGTACTGACGTCATTTCAATTCAGTACAAGTTCAAGTTAACTTACCTACAGTTGATCAAAGCGAAAACAAGCTCGTGCTCTTTGTTTTGTCTCATGTGTCCTCGCTTTTTTTTGAGAGATTGATGAATGAATCTGATCATGAGGTAAACAGATCTTGGCAAAGCTCGTCTGCTGTCAAACACTGTGCTTGTTGTAAATGATGCATGAGAAGAGTAAAGCGAATGAGAGAAATACAACAGCGTTACAGCAGACACAACAGCAAAAGCTGTGCTAAAATGCTCCATATTCCTGTTCATACTGTTGACATTAATCATGAGAACATGTAAACTTGCTGAGATGAAATCGTTCAAAGTTCAAAGTCACGTTTAGCTGAACTTTATCATATTTTGGTGTGCGTTTCTTCTGTTTGTTTAGCAACGTTGGTTTAAAAACGACCGACGCGCTTTACTGCCCTCTAGCGATTAGAAAAAGAAACTGCGTGAGGACAGTTTCCTTTCTTTTTTTGCAAATACAAAGAAGTAATAAGTTTAGTATACATTTCAAGCAAGAGTTCCGATACAGTATATTGGAAAATAATTTATAAGTAAATATGTTAAAAAATACAACACTAAAAAGAAAAAGAAAAAAAATGTGAGGACAGTTGTAGATGGCTTTTCTCTCGTATTGTGTTATCGTGTTAATAATTTCATAATAACTTTTTTTGTTTTATCTTGTTTTGTAGTGATTGTCTGATGTTTATTTCGAAATTTACTCTTTTGTGCCGGGTAAAATTTCGAATGTTCAGTTAATTAAAAAAGTTTCCCTTCTCTCAACAACTTCAAAGTATCGCGAGACCGGACTATGCGGCGATCGGTTTGCGCAGCGATGCGTACAGATAAACGTACTATTTAAATGATTATTAAAATATAAATGGTTACTGTTAAGTATATTATATTTAATAACAATACAATGTAGACAATACAATTGTATAATATATTTGAATTGCACACATTACACTGAACTGTTATTTATTTAATTTATTGCACGCAAAATACACAATGCTATTCTGTCATCTGATCAAAATGTTTTATTGAGTTAAATTTTTTAATACAACACAATGGAATCAATAACTACACAAAGGAAACAATCTGGTATTGAAGGCTAAACACAGTAGAGACATATTATTCCCAGACAAAAAAAAACAATTAAGACGTATTGATCTCAGCTGCTGTTCCCCAGTTTAAAGCGCCACAGCACTGCTTCAGCTGGTTTGATTCACTTTTTTCTGCAGTCATGTCCCTGGTTGCACTGTTCAATGTCGCGGTTTGTTTGATTTTACTGCTTCTTGAAGGTGAGATTGTAACGTATATCAGTTTTTAATTTACGTATTAGAAAAACAATACAAACCGAAAGAAAGAAAAAAACTCGTTTTCAGTTTCCCGTTGTGTTTGGCAAGCTAAAATTAGTTTTCAAACTTCAAGTTAAAAGCAACTAGGCCTACATGCATTTAAAGTTGAAAAAATATCAAGCATGCCTCTTATTAACGTAATAGTATTTTGTTTTGTAACGTCTGTATATTTTGTCATGGTATGAACATGTTAAGACCTTGCCTTAAGCCATACCCCGATAGCACACATACATCTGCAAGACACTTTTTTTTATATTGTTTGCTCATCTGCAATACCTGGCGGAAACGTCATATAGAGCTTGTTAATCGACGTCACGCCGCGTTGATTGTTGCGCCATCTTGGGAGGATCGCTGCTAGCATGTTCAATGAATTTTTTTGTTTTTCTTGTTTGATTAGGAAATATAAGTCAGGCTTGCCGTGTTAAAAGCGGCAATAGTACTACGCAAAAAAGCATGTGTGTCTTTCACTTTGGATTTCTCCATATATCAAAGAAAACAAGTAACTGTACACATCAATACCATAATAGCAGTGGAGTATGATCCTCCAAAGATGGCGGCGCCACTGCGACATGCAATATAGGGCGTGACGTCAGCTTCACATTCTCTTTAGACATCTAGATGTCTGTAAGCCGTTTCTGATTGAGAATGTATTTTTTTCATTTTTTTTTTTTCAAACCCCAGATTTTATGACCATGATGGCTTTGTAAAGTTTACATTGTGTCATTGACCTGAACATATTGTTGTTTATAATGCGTGACTCTGTGTGTCTCCTCCAGCAGAATGTGCGCTGACAGCGGATGGATCTGAGGTGGTTTCTCTGCGCTGCAGGTTCGGTTTTATCCCCTGTAAGGACGGATCTGACTGCGTTCTATACAGTCACGTGTGCGATGGTGAAGAAGACTGTCCTGACGGCTCTGATGAACAAGACTGTGCTGCTTTCTGCACTATAGGTGTGCTACATTTCACCTTCAAAATGAAAATGTTGCCATCGTTTACTCGCCCTATGGTCATCTTAAAACGGGGTGTGATTTTATTTCTGTTGAACGACGCAAAAGAAAATATTTTGAAGAACGTCGGAAACCAAAAACCTTCGGTCCACATTGACTTCTATTATGTGGAACCAATGCAAGTAAATGGGGACCAACGGTTTTCTGTAACTAACATTTTCAAAATATCATCTTTTGTGTTCAGTAGAAGAAAGTCATACAGGTTTGAAATGACGAGAGCCTATGATTGAATCTTCATTTTGAACTTTTCCTTTAACTGCACGTCTAAAACTTCAACATCCCTTACGTTTCGTTTCTGTTCCCAGGTCAGTTTCAGTGTGCACATGGTAAGAAGTGTATAGAACAGAGGCAGGTGTGTGACGGTGTGGCTCAATGTCAGGATCGCTCGGATGAACTCCACTGCTTCAAGAAGGACGATGGGTGCGCTCATCGCTGTGACGGGATCCGCTGCATCCCCAAATCCTTCGTCTGTGATGGAGACCCCGATTGTGCGGATGGCACCGATGAGGCCAGCTGTAGTAAGGGGTCGATTCCAGCACAAATTCTTAAAAAAGCAGATCTTTCAAGCTTTATTTGATCCTTTCTTGATCTTCTCAGATGTTATCCCTGATGATGATGTTGATGCTGCTGACGATGAAGATGATGACAGAAGCACAGCGGAGGAAGCGACCGATGAGTCTGATGGTTCACAGGAAGCCCCCATAGAGAAAGCCCCCCTGCGCTGTTCGTTTGGCTCGAGGTTATGTCGAGACGGGCTGGATTGTGTTTTGCATAATCACGTGTGCGATGGAGAGCAGGACTGTAAGGACGGATCGGATGAGGACGAATGCTCCGTCAAGTGTGAATCCGGTGAGGCCTTTTTACCTCCAGTAGCAACCTCTTCAAAAATCAAATGTCTCCGCTGGTATTTATATTCTTCCACATCTGTTCCCAGGTCAGTTTCAGTGTGCACATGGTAAGAAGTGTATTGAGCGGAGGCAGGTGTGTGACGGTGTGGCTCAATGTCAGGATCGCTCGGATGAAGTCAGCTGCCATAAACAGGATGATGCCTGCGATCATCGCTGCGACGAAAACCGCTGCATCCCAGAATCCTTCGTCTGTGATGGAGAAGCCGACTGTGCCAACGGCAGCGATGAGGCCATCTGTGGTAACGTTTACTTGTGTCCGTTCAACCAATTCAGTGTAGTGTTTTGTTTAAGAAAAACAGTGTTTCAGAAATGAAGAATCTAAATTATGTATTTTGAACGATAACCAACCTGTGACAGGTGAGGAGAGCTGCAGCGCTGCAGAATGGAGATGCGGCAGCGGTCAGTGTGTGTCTGTCAGCATGCGCTGTGATGGTCATCCGGACTGTAAAGATCATTCAGATGAGGAAACCTGCGCTGAACCTCCACCCTGTGACACACAGCGCCGCTGTCCATACAGCCATGAGTGTCTGCTGGACGAGTGGATCTGTGATGGAGAAACAGACTGTAAGGACGGGACAGATGAGAAGGTGAAATAAGGAAACTAATCGATGTTAAAAAAATACATTAAAATATTCTGGAAACAACAGATTTTTTTTCCGTACAAGTACGTTTTGTGAATTTGCAGGGTTTTTTGTAAATTTATAGTTTTTGACCATAAAATTCTATAAAAACATTAAAATTTCCTAAAATGCTTTTTTTTACATTGCACGTTACATTGTATCATTTTTTTATATTGTGACAATGTTACAAAATCAAGCCGTAACTTGATTCTCCTGAAAGCAGGGGCGGACTGACCGATAGGACATTCTGTGAAAGTCCAGAATGGCTGTCCCACCTACGGCTGTGACCAGGGGCGGACTGGCCATTTGGAGTACTAGAACTTTTCCTGGTGGGCTAACGTATGGTGCCGGAAAGGACTCTTGAGCCGTACAGACGGACATATTATAATCGCAAATGCACGCAACGCGAAGGCATTAGCGAGTCAGACATGTATGCATGTAACGCAATGACACGTTACATACAACACCCACCCCTCCCCTGTCGACAGAAATGTTGGAGAGCCGGTGTGGGGCGAATAATCCAGGAGCGATTTTGCATCCAAGTCCGCCCCTGCCTGAAAGTATAAACACTGGGCGGGTTGTCAGACTATGCTAATAATCAAATAATAATGGTAGGAATGACAAATTTAAAAGGTTACAAATACTGTCATCTTTACTCCAAAACTTGTATAAATGTCTTTGTTCTGCTGAACACACAGAAGATATCTGAACGATTGTCAAATCTCACCCAGCATTGACTCATATAGTGTTTATTTTCCCTATGGCAGTAAATGCTGTGTGAGATATGACATTCTTTCAAATTTCTTCCTGTTTGTTCAGCAGAACGAAGACATTTATACAGGTTTGGAACAATCTGAAGGCGTGTAAATAATGACAGAATTTCCTGTTAACTGTCGTGACAGACCGGAAGTCCCTCCTTAATTTATACCGTTGGATAATCCAAACATTGACCTGTGGGAATTTTTTTTTTTACATTTTTAGTCATTTGGCAGACGCTTTTATCCAAAGCGACTTACAGTGCACTTATTACAGGGACAATCCCCCGGAGCAACAATGGAGAAATGTCTTGCTCAAGGACACATGGTGTTGGCTGCTGGATCGAACCAGCAAACCTTCTGATTACCAGTTCAGTGGTTTAACCCACTAGACCACCATCCCAATGTATTTCTAGTACCATTGTATTTTTATTTTTGAATGATGTATACTTGATTCTGCATGTTCATAAGCGTGTGTAGGATTAAAAGGAAACTGATTTAAATCTGTGTTAAAATGATCTCTCCGTCACACAGATGTTGCATTTGTTTGTTTTGAGACAGAACTGTAAGGAATCTCCAGTGACGTGTGGAGAGTTCCAGTGGTCCTGCTCTTCTAAGACTCAATGTATTCCACTCGACTGGTGCTGTGACGGATCTAAAGACTGCAGGGATGGAAGCGATGAGTCTGCCTGTAAGTCTTAAACACAATAGACATTTCATTCAATTGACTTTGATTTCCGTTTCATTTCTCATGAAGAACATAGTCTGAAACCAGTTAAACAGAAATTGTTACGAGACATGAATCAAGTCACTATAATAATAGAATTTTTGAATGTGAAGTGAAAGAAAAAGAAAATCATGTTCGCTGTATAATTCTGAGGTATTATTGCCTAAACAAAACAAGTTTGATTGGTGTTACTTCGAAATTAAAAACGTTCATCTAACAATAGTTATATTTTTGCAAATTTACTCTATTCAAAAGCTAGGGCGTGTTCACACTTGACTTCTTTTTGATAAGAAAAAGGTTTAGTATAAAAACGTTGACCGTGTTTGGTTACAAATAGCAGCTGAACGCCATGACTTCGGAGGCAGCGTCTGTGCACGAAGGAAGCCCAGAGAAACAGATCTACTTAGAGTAACGGAAGTCTATTTGAATTCTAATCGGAGTGTAACCAATCGCATTACAAAACTACAATACTAATTTCTCGCTATAAATACAATCAGAAGTTGTTGAAAGTGAAAATGAAACTTGCATTTATACAAAACTTTGCTACAATGGACGTTTCGCCGCCATTTATTTTTCCGAGCTTGAGCCTTCTCGACCAATCACATTCCTTGCATGTTCAGAATCTGCTTTATTGACAAGTATGTTTGCACATACAAGGAATTTCTTCTATTGACAGGATCATCCAGTACAGAGAAACAACAGTACACAGACCATAACACAATAAAATACAGGACACAGATGATTTAAATAAGGGCCTATGGGTATACAAAATTAAGAAATACAATACAACAAACATAAGATAGAGAAAAGATAAGAATACTCTATTGTACAAGGTATGTGCTATATACAGCAGAATGAATGAAATATAATTTACAGATAAAGTTGTATAAAATAGTGTGTTATCTGTAGGATATAATTAATATTGCACTTAATTGTTATAGAACGGAGTTATTAATTGCACGCTGTGTAAAAAACATTTAAGTGTTCAAAAGGCGGATGGCCTTAGGGAAGAAGCTGTTTTTGTGTGTGGTTATTTATGGAAACGACAGGTCTCTGTCATTGGTTAGCTGTGAAAAATTTTTTCAGAAAAGTTTAACTTTTTTCAACCTCAAAAGAAGCTTTGAGCTGCAGAAAAAGATGCCGGCGCTGGCGTTTTTCTCCATAGGATAACAATATAAAATAGACCCTTGCTGCTTCGAAAAGTCAAGTCTGAACACAGCCTAAGATTGTTTTTCCCTATAGTTTGGAGTTCATTTCTTTGCATGCTGCAAAGCAGATTTACAGAAGAAAAAATATCTAACAGAAAAAAAGAAATGACAGAATGCATGTTGTTTTGCAAAAGATCGGTACATGTGTGTGTTTTATCAGGTGCACCCGTGTCGTGTCCTCCTCATCTGTTCCAGTGTGGAAGTTCTGAGTGTGTGGATCCGTCTCAGCTCTGTAATGGAGTCAGTAACTGTCTAGACGCTTCTGATGAAGGTGGAGAGTGTCTGAAAGAGAAATGTTCACAGGAGTTGAAGTGTGCTCAGGATTGTCACAGCACACCCACAGGCCCGGTACAGCTTCACTTTAAATGTTGTTTCGTGTTTTTTTTTTTTTTTACTTCAACTACTAGGTAAAATAACCTGTTTTAAACGGAGATGGTGGAATTGTAGCTTTAAATACATTGCAGATCTTTTTCAATACAGTTTTAAAGCTGATGCCTTAATCCAGAGCCACTTATAGTCAGTGTTGGGGGAAGTAATTCTGAAAAACTAATGAATATCTAGTTACTAATTTTAAGTGTAATTACTCTCTCCAAAAGTATTTAATTACTTATTACCTATTACTTACTATATCCTATATCAACATTGAATAGTTAAGTGTAGTGATGTTAGCTGTGAAACCAAAGCTCCGATGCTCCGAAATCAGAACTCTGTCCATGCCCTCATGGGCTTGTTACCGCAACAGATTTACTATAATTGTATGAAAGTGCATGTGTGCATGCACCTGCATTTATTTACATCGTCTATTCATTAGTTTGACTTGTTTATAAACAGGAAAAATGTCCACAGCCACAATACAAAATGTTTATTATTTTGAGTTATTGGGAGTAGGGCACTGTAAAAACACATTTTTGTCATGTACTTAATATGTGATTTATTAATTTACTAATATACCCATGCATTCATTCATGTAATGCGTTGGTTCATTCGAAACAATTTGCGACATGGCGCTTTTTCACCAGCAGAGGTCATGTTTGAGCTCTGATTAGAGCTTCGACTAACGAACCTTTGTCTGCTACAATTTTGTTGAAAGGTTCAGTGGTTCAGAAAGCTTGTGAATCACTAGTGAAGTGATTCAAGCATATAGACACGAAACGATTCATTATTCACTCAAATAAATAATATATAACTACATAAAGTACTCTTATTAACTGACGTATTAAGTATTACAAACATGGAAAAGATACATAAATTCAAAGTCTAACTTTAAAATGCACGCATTAATTTCAATTTCACTATCGTATATATTAAACCGTATTTAGTTAAATTGCATCCAAAGTAACTAATTCAATTACTGAAAAATTTAGTAATCCCTTACTTTACTTTTTAAAGGGAATAGTAATTAAATTACAGTAAATATTAACTTAGTAACTGGTTACACCCAACACTGCTAAGTGTATTACAAGCTATATATTTGATCAGCATGTGTGTTCCCTGAAAATCAAACTATTCCGGTTGACACAGGAACATGAGGCATGAATCTGTGGACATTAATTAATTCTAGGGCATCACGATATTGAAAGAACTGATCCAAATATAACTTGCCAAATAGTTCAGGATGCAATATGCGATGTGATGATGCTTAAACTAGAGTAAAATATATCTTAATATTTAAAGCTGAAAATTATACAACTATCATTTTGCATTCTAGGAAAAGTGACAAAAACTGCCCTTTTCGTCATCCTTCGTCCATCGAAAACCTTTACCGTACCAGCTTTTTAAAGTATTAAATGTATCCAGTTATTGCTAAAATGATTGACGTTTCAATCATTTTGATAAATCCAAATCAGTTCTGTTGGTTGATTTTGACCAGTGGCGTTGTTCCCACACAGGACATGATGTCAGCGACTGTTTTCACTGATGTTTGACACATTATTGTTCACTAACCGTTCATTGTTTGCAGTCATTGGATGTTGTATTGTGTTCCTGTAGCGCTGTTGGTGTAAGATGGGCTATAAGCCTCTAGACGGCGGTCTGGTGTGTGTCGATGTTGATGAGTGTGCGAGCGGTCCATCCGTCTGTTCACACTACTGTAACAACACAGACGGCTCGTTCCAGTGCTCCTGTAGTCATGGTTACGTTCTGGAGCCTGACAGCCACCGCTGTAAAATCACAGGTATGTACATGATGTAAATACGTGATTTGATTTGACTGCGTTAATGTTCTTCATGTACTTGTGTCAGGTGAGCCGTACCTTCTGGCGGCTGTGCAGTCTGAAGTCTATCTATTGGGTCTGAAGAGCTCCAGTCTGGACGTTCTTCTGTCCTCAGAGAAGCGTTCGGTCCTCTCGCTCGACTACGACAGGCAGAAGCAGAGAGTGTACTGGATCGGTCTGGACACGGACAACATCAGATGGCTGTCACGGGATCAGAAGAGCAGAGGAACTGTTATTAAAGGTGAGCACATTGACTTATTTGGCAGACGCTTCTATTCAAAGTTACTATTCAAGCGATTTGTCTACGTATGAAGTGCCAGTGATGCAATACTTCTGGTATAATGTTAAGATGAAACGAGCATACAGAGAAAAGTAGCGAGAGAATAAAGTAACGTTTTTTTCCGCTAGTGTTTGAACATTTAACTGCCGTGTACATTTCCCTATATACCGAATATCTTGAGTGCACTTTGTAGAAAATATAATATATATAAATATTTTGTATGAAATTGAATATCTTGTTTGTGGTGTTTATTATATTTACATTAATTTCATACAAAATAACGTTTTTATTTACATACATGGTATAGGTCTGTTTACTATGCATATTTATTTATATTTATGCTGCTTTATTAATTTTTTTCTTTTGAACACGAACATAAACAAGTATTTATAAAGGGAAACATGTGCATGTTTATCTTTTTTTATATATATTTGATGTGTATATATAAATTCTATATTAAGATTTATTGTTTTTTATAATTTTCTTAAATATGTGTACTGTGAATATTAAGCTTGTATTTATAACCGGACAAATATAATGTAAACACAAACTTTACTGTTTGAATTGCATCCTTTAACAGCCTTAATTATGTTTCAAATAAAATAATCAGAGCATTGTGGAGAAGCACGAATGATGTAGTGAATTTTAGTGAGTCTTTTACATTCAAATGCATTTAACAATATGAAAATAAGTTAATAACATAAAAGATAATAAATAATAAATGAATTTAATTTTAAGAATTTAGATTCCTCGCTTTCTGGAGACCACTACAAATAGTCCATATGTAGGAGAGACGGCTAATGTTAGCCTTGTTTCCAAAGGTATACATGCAGAGAGTCTGGCAGTAGATTGGGTGGCGAGGAACCTTTACTGGGCCGACAGCGTGAACGGACAGATAAACGCAGTGGGATTGGACAGCAACAGCACCAGAACCGCAGATCGTGTGGTGATTCTGGACCGAGACCTCGGGCAGATTCGCTCTTTAGCTCTGATGCCACAGAAAGGGTTCGAGTCTGCATTTATTGCGTTGTTCTTAAACATATGGAAGCTGAGTGTTCCTTGATGGTTTTAGATCCCAGTGGACATCATTTGTCATTCTCTTCTCAGTCTGATGTTCTGGTCTGAAACGGGGGATGAGGCTCAGATTGAATGTGCCGGAATGGATGGATCTGAAAGACGAGTGTTGATCAGTCACTCTCTTCGATGGCCGGTCAGTCTGACCGTGGACTCTCTGCACAACAGAATCTACTGGACGGATGAAAAACTCAAGTGCATTGGATCAGCCGATCTGGATGGAGGAGATATTAAGGTGAGATGTTCACCTATTAGATGTTTATATGCTTTCTATATTTATATAGAGTTTCATCTTAACAACATAAATAAACGTTACTGTGCATTTGCACGTTCGTTGACCGCAGTAAACCTCCGCTACACATTCACAAACAATAGCGCCTGTAGATTATTTCTGATAACAATCAAAAACACTGAGAAGAACCGTTACTTGGCTAAACTTGCCTCCATTCAATTCTGTGAAAATGTCAACCTTACCACAAATTTTTTTTGTTTTTACCAGCCATTTTTACTATGGTAAGAGCACAGATTCTAACATTTGGTGGATTGAAATTCCCATGTGAGATCTTTTCTTCAAACTTGTGAAGCATTTTGTTTTATTTTTCGTGCATGATTTTTCATTGTAAGGTAAGTGCCATTTTCAGGATCGTCACATCCATAACGCTACATATTCCTCATAAATGGACACATGAAAAATAAAAAGTAACTTTTTGATGTTCTATAAAGAGGCATCCCTTCTCCATTCATAGGGTATTATTGCTTCAGGATTTTGCATTTTATCTCACAGAAATCCTACAAAGTTTATTGTCTCTCAAAAACTGCGTCCTTTTTGGTCACATCCATAACGCATGCTTATTTCCCTTTTTTTAAGATATATTTTTTTCATAGACTGACATTTTTTGATGCTTAGACTCTATCGACAAGGGTTCAGTAAAATATAAACGGACGGTTCAATATATTCGTAACAAATTCATTCTCTGAGCATTTTTGTCGTTCATAACGCTGGAATTCCAATATTATGAAATTAGACTGCAATACCCATCCTTCCTATACGCAAACTACGCAGGTTGTGTAAGGTCGTGCACCACCAGGGGGCCCCCTTGAGTAACCAATCAAAATCATTATATAAACAAAACTATTTTTATATATTGTGTATTCAACTTTAAAGGAATAATTTTGACAATTTTTGGTACTTTATTTGGAAAATCTAAAAGTAACTAAATAAATTATTACACAAGTAAAGATTCAGTATTTATCAACTGTCAGTCTTGGGTGTAACTAGTTACTAATTAGTTTCTGTAATTTAATTACTTTTCCTTTGAAAAAGTAAGGGATTACTCTTATTATTTCTTTAATTTAATTAGTTGCATTTGATATAATTAAATTTAAAACCTTGAATTTTATATCAATTCACACACATTTCATAAAGTCTAGCTTAAAATCGTTGCTTTAATCTATAATTCTCACATTTGCATTAATACTTTATGTAGTTTTATATTTATTTGAATGAATAAAGAGCAGTTTCATGTGTATCCTTGAAACATTTAATTAATCAAGGTTGTTGTAGGATATAGTAAAGTCATTAGTAATTAAATACTTTTTAAAGCGTAATTTCTATAGTAATATAATGACATTATCGAATATGTAATTAGTAACTAGTCATTCATTACATTATTTATAAGTAATTTACCCAACGCTGTCCACTGGTATAAAGCTGGTTTCTAACTTCAATATCATTTAAAGGGAATGACATACAGCAGGGGCGTCGCTAGACCCCTTTTTCCAGAGCACATGCCCCAGCAATTTAAAATATGCTCTTTATATTAGTTGGAGCCATAAAATGACGATTTCTTGAAATAGGCTGACTGTTATTGCAAATTTGATTATCATTGTGTGCGAAAAAATTATCTCTGCTTTCATTTCCATACAGTGCATGCAAATATGTTAATCAAGTTTAAGTATGTTGAAGATACCAGTCTTGTCAGGTGCCATATGACCCCTTTAAATCAGGAGGGCTGTGAAAATGACTCGCCTTAGTTTACGATTTACTGTAGATATTCAATACAACAGTTGGATTCTTACGATCATGTTTAATGATTTTTCTTCAGCTGCTGCAGTTAATGGAGACGCCCAGTCCGTTCTCAGTGTCCGTATTCAATGATATGATGTACTGGTCTGATACCAAAAGAGGAACCATTCAGAGAGCTCACAAAACCAGCGGCAAAAACCACACGGTCCTGCTCAAACGGCCCGGACAGCCCTTCGGTCTAAAGGTGTGATCGTTCTGCTCATGATGAACACAACAGAACTTTGGATGGAATGAAAACCATTAGGTCATCTTACAGAAGTAAAAACATTTTTAAATTGTGTTTGCCTGCAGGTGACTCATCCTCTGTTACAAGCGAGCGTTTCAAACCCATGTGTGTCCAAACGCTGTTCTCATCTGTGCGTGTTAGCCCCGGGTCTGAAGAGCATCTGCAAGTGTCCGTCACAGTTTCTGCTGGATAAAGATGAACACACCTGCTCGACATCCAAAGACTCGTCCTTTATTCTGTTTCTCTTACATCATGCCATCACACAGGTAGACGGGTTATGACATCACTTCCTGTTTCACCTACATTCATTCATCTTTGGGTTTCTTGTCGCTCTCTTTGGGTTTCTTGTCGCTCTCTTTGGGTTTCTTGTCGCTCTCTTTGGGTTTCTTGTCGCTCTCTTTGGGTTTCTTGTCGCTCTCTTTGGGTTTCTTGTCGCTCTCTTTGGGTTTCTTGTCGCTCTCTTTGGGTTTCTTGTCGCTCTCTTTGGTTTCTTGTCGCTCTCTTTGGTTTCTTGTCGCTCTCTTTGGTTTCTTGTCGCTCTCTTTGGTTTCTTGTCGCTCTCTTTGGTTTCTTGTCGCTCTCTTTGGTTTCTTGTCGCTCTCTTTGGTTTCTTGTCGCTCTCTTTGGTTTCTTGTCGCTCTCTTTGGGTTTCTTGTCGCTCTCTTTGGGTTTCTTGTCGCTCTCTTTGGGTTTCTTGTCGCTCTCTTTGGGTTTCTTGTCGCTCTCTTTGGTTTCTTGTCGCTCTCTTTGGTTTCTTGTCGCTCTCTTTGGTTTCTTGTCGCTCTCTTTGGTTTCTTGTCGCTCTCTTTGGTTTCTTGTCGCTCTCTTTGGTTTCTTGTCGCTCTCTTTGGTTTCTTGTCGCTCTCTTTGGTTTCTTGTCGCTCTCTTTGGTTTCTTGTCGCTCTCTTTGGTTTCTTGTCGCTCTCTTTGGTTTCTTGTCGCTCTCTTTGGGTTTCTTGTCGCTCTCTTTGGTTTCTTGTCGCTCTCTTTGGTTTCTTGTCGCTCTCTTTGGTTTCTTGTCGCTCTCTTTGGTTTCTTGTCGCTCTCTTTGGGTTTCTTGTCGCTCTCTTTGGGTTTCTTGTCGCTCTCTTTGGTTTCTTGTCGCTCTCTTTGCTCTCTTTGGTTTCTTGTCGCTCTCTTTGGGTTTCTTCTCGCTTGCTCTCTTTTCCTAGCAAGATTCAAAGAAGCTTTATTGGCATGATACAACTCGTATTTCATTTTTTTGTGCTTTGGAAATGAAAAAGTAAGCATGCATATCGCTCTGTCTCTCGCTCTCTCCCTCTCAGGTCTTTTTGCAGAGCAGACACAGTAGCTCTGGTCTCCAGGAATGGCCCGAGCATCGTCAGTTTGACCTCCCAAAGGTGATTAAGCCCACCATGATTGACTTGGTTCTGCGAGACCTCACCCTGTACGTATCGGATGCTAACCAGCCCGCCGTGGGACTGTTCAAGATGAAAGACGGCGGACTGGTGCCGCGTGGAAAACTTCTAGGGCTTCACAAGGACTTGATCAGTGCGTTTGCAGTGGACTGGATCTCATTAAACGTGTACTGGAGCAGCGAGAATCTTCCCGGCCTGCAGGTCACGTCACCGGACGGCACGCACACCAGCGTGTTAATTGGAGACGGTGTCAGGGGGATCGAGTCCATCGCCTTGCACCCGCCCAGTGGACGTCTTTGCTTCACAAATAAAGTTGAGGACGGGATCAAGGTGGAGTGTGCCAACATGAACGGACAGAACCGAAGCGTGGTGTATAAAGCTGTCCGGCCAACTTTACTTCTGCTGTCTGATGAGGGGAATAAAGTCTACTGGGCTGATTCTGGTAATATCCGATAGAAATGTATTTTTAAAGCTTCAATTTGTAACGTTCGCTTCTTTTGCGGCCTCCGATTAAAACCCAGATTTAATGTAATTTTCTTTACGTGTGATGAAGTCAAGGGATCTACTGGGAAAAGTCACTTTGATGTCATACCACGACAGCTTGGCGTATATCATTATTTTAAAATGGTTTTCAAAAGATGTTTCTTCTTTCAATAACTCCATAAAACAGTATCCAAACCAAAAAAAAGTTTCAGATTACAGCTTTAAATAATGGACTGTATGCAGTACATTGTAATCTTTACGATACAACTTTAACACAATCTTTCTCCAGATCTTGCTGTAATCGCTTCAGTTGGAACCGATGGTTCAGGATACACGGAAATAAAGACTGAAAAAGGATTAACAGCGTTTGCGTTGGTCAACAATGTGCTGGTTTGGGTTACGAGAACAGGTAAACATTCACACATCCAAGGTTGTGAATTGAGATTGAAGCAAATTATACAGTTTACCCCCCCCCAAAAATGTCACTTTATATTCACCCTCATGTCATTCAAAGCCTGATATGATTCTTTCTTCAGTGCAACACGAATGAAGATAGTTTGAGAAATGTCTCTGACTTTCATCGTATGAACAAAACTACAATGGAGTTCAGTGTTGTTTGGTTATCAACATTCTTCAAAATATCATCTTTTGTGTTCTGAAGAAGGAAGACACAGGTTAATAATAACATGCGCTATATTAAGTTCAGTAATACACATGTTGTCTTTTGTCAAGACCGCAGTAAGTGTTGGTTCCGTGACGGTCAGGACACCAGTAAGCTGTGGTTTGAGGTGAAAAGTGAAGTCCTTGGGATCAAAGCTCTGGCAAAATCTAACCAAAAAGGTGAACGATAAACATTCTCTGTCATAAAATATAACCACTTAAATGAAGAAATTTATATTTTATAATATCTGAAAAAACATCATTCAGAAGAGATCTGGAGTATTAAAGCTTCGCCTTCATGTTTAAGGTACAAATCTTTGTTCTAATGCTAACGGAGGCTGTCGTCACATCTGTCTGCCGTTTCCCGGAGGAATGACGTGTCACTGCGGCCACGGTCAGCGGCTGGTCAAAGGTAAAGACTGCGTCCCGGATCCTCGATGTCCCAACGGCACCAAACCCTGCTTGAGTCAAGAGATCTGTCTACCGCTGAATCAATTCTGCAACGGAGTCGCCGACTGTCCCGATCATTCAGACGAGAACTGTGAGAAACATCTCAAATTTCAACTGAAAATTTACTAAGAATCAATAAGTCATGTCATGAAAATTAAAGTCAAGAAGCTTTATGGTAATGAGAACTTAAAGGAAATACTGTCGTCGCCAGAAATCATTTCAATAAAATATATATTTTCAGAAAATGAATAACAAATTTTAAGTTAAACGCATTTTAATTTAATTCCTTTGGATGTTAGTGTGAAATGTGACCCTCGCACATATTTGTGATATTTTTTCTTTAATCAAAAAAATTCTTGACTTCTCAGGTCTCTTTGACGGCGGAGAGAAAAAGGTCGGACTCCGTCCCAAATCATTTCGTCCGGGTTCGAGTGAGAACATCATACCGGAGAACGTGGAGGCCGAGCCGTGTGGTGATAAACTGTGTAACGGGCAGGGAAGTTGTGTGACACGGGATGGAGCGACGGTGTGCGATTGTAATACGGGTTATGGTGGAGAACGTTGTCAGGATCTCATGGGTGGACTCTCGCAGGGACCGGTTGTGTACGGAGCGGTCGGGCTGTGTGTCGCCGTGATCGTTCTGGGTGTTACTGTCGGGGTCATACAGAAGAAAAGGACCAATCAGAGGTACCTTTGCTTTTCTGTACTGTAAAACCATAAAATGGTGTTGAAGATCAGATGGGGAACACAGAGAGCGGGTTTATCAAGTGGATTGTGTGTGTTTAGGGATGCATCACATATCATGATTGAGAATGAAACGGACATGAAGGAACTCCAGAGCAGATCCGAGACGCCTTCCACAAAACCTAATGGAAAAGACACAGAATTCTCAGAGGTATTAAATGATCTAGAAGTTCAGTGTCCCTTTTTTATTTTGCCTAAAAATCTGTTGTCATTCACATTTGTGTTGTGGTGGGTGAATAAAATCATTATTGGGTTCATTCTTATAATCATGGATGTAGTAATTTCAATTCTTTACATTGTACATTTTCTGTGTCTCTTACAGGAAAATGTCACATCCGTGGACTAACGTCACCATACTGGCTGTATATCTTGATTTTTATGAATAAAAAAAAATGGAAAGTAAATGACACTGTTTTCTCTGATCTATTTATAACATCTTTGTTTCAAATATGCATAATTATGTCAGATAAAAATGCAATTTATCAAGATTTCCACCTTTAAAGGGATGGTTCACCCAAACGTGAAAATTCTGTCTTATGCTCACCTTCAGATTATTCCAAACAAGTATAAACGTCTTTGTTCTGATTAAAACAAAGATATTTGTAAGAATGTCAGTAACCAAACAGATCAGATCCCCCATTTAGTAAAGAAAATAAATACCATGAGGCTGAGATTGGTTTGGTTACTGGCATTCTTCCAAATATCTTCCTTTGTGGTTAGCAGAACAAAGAAATGAATGCAGGTTTGGAACAATTGGACCGTAAGCACATGACAGAATTTTCATTTTTGAGTGAAGTAGTGTTTTGGTTAACTTGCTCTGATGAAACTTATGTCATTCAGCCGATATTTCGCCACAGCCCACATCTCATTGAAGACATGTTTATCTGTCAAAACGATTAAAGTGCGTTAAGAAAACTTATGCATTAAGGTTTGGGAGGAAAAGAAAAGCTTTTGTTATAAGATTTTGTTGGTTAAGCTCTATTGGTTTCGCATTGCTTTAGTCATAGGTTTGACTTGCAGAGATCACACTTATTTCTTAAACGTGTAGCTTGAATACAGTATTCATTTGACCGATGCTTTCATCCTAAATAACAATGAAAAAAGAGCTCTGGTGTTTAAAAATATGACAATGATAATGTTGAACTTTGAAGATGTTGTTTACTGTGAAGGTTTTAAAATTGTCCTAACATCACTGAAAAAGTAGATTTTATAAAAAAAGAAATTAAAATATTAATGTAAAAATCTTGGGAATAAAATCTACTAATTTGGTTTGTTTAGATTTCAATTTTGTTTACACAAATAATTTTGTAGATATAACTACCTTGGCAGTTGATCTGTAGTTCCCAGCATGCTTTATCTGACTGCATTAGGATATTCATTTTCAAGATTAACTGTCAATTTATGGGTTTGTCTGTAAAAAGAGACTTATTTGTGTTTTGTGTTGATTTATCTTTGAGATTTAGGAGATTTTTTTTATAATTTTTAAGTTTGGGGTTTTTAAGTGGTTACCGTTAAGAGCGGCGCTTGTGACTGGGCTGAGGAAGGCACAAGCTTGATAGTGAAGTGTGTCATCTCTGTACTGACATTAGACTCATGATTTGGTTTTGCGTTATTTTTTCGTCTACTTTAAGTAACATTTACTTGATATTGTAACAAAAACTTAAGTAGAATTTACATTAATCTGTTTAGTAAGTTGTACATGATTTATATCAGCAAATTTGACTTAAAATCCTCAAACAATTTAACAACATGGTAAAAGTTAACTGTATTGAGGGTAAATTATAAAATGTATAATGTTTGAATTGACGTTGTAATGGATTTTACTGACTGTTTTACATCTGTACGTTTTTACTATTGCCTGGCTGTTTTGTTGTTGTTTTTGTTGAATGCTGCTTTGCTTTGACCATAAAAACATAATTCATATGTTTGTAATTTTGGGGGTTTTAGATGAATTCATAGTGGCTGAACACACCCAAACACACAAGCTTTTTTAAGATGACACATGGTTAGATTGCATGAAACAAACATATTTACAAAGTAAATGTGGTTTGGTTCAAGTAAACAAAATGTTCGATGTCTTCAGTGGGTTTCGGTCACAACCAAACGTGAAATTAAATGAACCTATATCAGGAGTTTGTCAACAAACATCAAGTTGTGCATGTGTGGAAACATTAACTTTCGTATAAATAGTGCCCGTTTCATTTCACAGTCAGTATACAGCTGCCAAACATTTGATCTTTAGTGCTTGAAGGAGCTATTTTCACATCTTATCTGAAGAGTTTATACACACGGTAAGTTTTTGTCAAGTGTCTCATCATAACTAATAAGAAACTTTGTTGCCGTTCTTGTTTTATAATGATTTTAATACATCTAATATTGTCATTTTTCCCACTTTGACAGGGAAGGTCATTTATAAGAAGATGGACTGTTTGAGACCGGCGCTATTTGGATTTGTTTTGGTGACTTTCACCATTTGTAAGCCAGTAAGAGAAAATGAAGCACTATAATTTATTCAACAAATAATATATTTTAATGTATTTGATAGCTCCGTTTCTTGTCACTTAAAATCATTTAAAAAAATAATTTCTATTTTACGTTTAATGCATTTAGCAAGTGACTCAATTTTGGATTCAAGTATTTTTTCAGTTTTCTTTTAGAAACCCATGACTTTGCATTGCTGAATAGTTGTTTTCCCACATCTTTGTACACCATTGAAGAGGATGCAATAGCTCTCGTGTATGAAATGTTCTGCATGTATAAACCTTGACCATTTTAAGTGGTGTCTTTAACAGGTTAGTGTGCATCACACATCATCCAGCTCTGAATCTTCCAGTTCTGAATCCAGTCAGTCAAGCTCTTCAAGAGAAACTCAAACTCGAACAAAAACTGAATCACAGAGCAAGATTGATCGAACTCCAACAATTCACCGTACCATGACAGGACACACATTGGAGGATATGAAGATCTACTGGTCACCAGATGTGTCTGCTCAACCGGATTCGTACATCAGGACCAGTGACCCTGCCAGTCGAGGAGATAACATTTAATAACCCAACAAACCCAAAATATATTCTAGGCTTATTTTTGTTAAATACAAATGTATTATGCAATTTGTAAAGATTATTCCAGTTAAAAATTTAATTTTTTAAAATTCACTAGAACTATAAACCAAGTATTTTTGCAACTCATCCATTTTAGCAGTGAGATTATTGTTGAACATGCACTGGCATAAATTTCATGTAACACAATGTTTACTTATAACAGCTATACATTAAAACCGTAACATTTAGCCCATCTCAATAACTCCCATTTTGTTTTTAAAAAGCAGGGGATGAGTTCAGATCATTGTGGTCATCCACACACGCTGATGAATATGAACAACGTCTCAAAAGCTCTTTGTTGTCTTCTGCTTAACATTTGGTCAAAAAAACAATACTAGTAGCTGATATGACTGATATTTCTTTGTTGTAAAGTGTTTTAATTTCTATGCCATTACCAGGACATTAAATAGACCGCAGACAGTTCAAATAAACAAGCTTTCAGATATGGATTTCGGAGCAACCAAATCAATACTCTGATTTTGTGGAAGATCAATGATATTGTATTTGAATGTTCAGTATCGGGATAATTCCTAGAAACTTCTATGACGCAGGTGAAACAGAATTGTTACGCAGACGTAACAAAAAGTGAAAGATTAAAGTCTGTATATCCTGCTGAAAATCTAAACGTTGTGCGATTCTGTCTCGGGATCTTCATCACGCGGCTGTTCCCCGAGCACTTGTGCTGCTGCTGCAGCGGCCTGTGAGATCAAGCCGCCGTCCTGCGCTGTGTTGTAAGATCCACAGCTACTGCATTTCATTCCCAACACGTGGAAAGAGACGACACAATGAGCCTGACAGTCGTTGCAAATTATCTGCAAACACAAATATCCTTTTTATTCCAAGCCATAAAAATGACTTATAAATAATAAGCAATATTCATGAAATAAACATTATTCTTTTCAATGTTTTAAATGAACAACCTTTATAATTTATCAAAAATGTATCAGCGAAGGTGCTCAAAGGGATAGTTCACTTAAAAATGTCATAATTTTCTCACATTCTAGTCGTTCCAAATCAGTATAAATGTCTTCGTTCTGCTGAACACTGAGAAAGATATTTGGAAGAATGCTTCTAACCAGACAGTAGTCAAAAGTACCCCGTAGAACTGTCTCCTGTCCTACATTCTTCAAAATGTCTTTTGTGTCCAACACAAAAATATGATAGAGTAATTGTCCTTCTATGGGAGTCAACAGGGGGCACAATCTGTCTGGTTAGAAGCATTCTTCCAAATATCTTTCTCGGTGTTAATCAAAACAAAGACATTTCATTTTTGGGTGAACTGGGCCTTTAATCGTTATAAAAACATATAAATTAATGAACATTTATATGTGAGAATATCATACAGACACAAACAGATATGAACATTTGCCCGTGCTTGTATTGTTCGTCATTTTCAAGTCAATTCAGATAAAACCTTCAGCTGAAATTATCTTAAATTACAGTTTTACCTTGACTGTAGCGTCCTTATATTCTGCAGGCATGGGTGAGTGTGCAATCTCCCAATCTCTCTCTGCCCAAAACTCCTTCATGTTAAACGCTGAGTGCATACACAGAGGACAACGATAAGCCCTGCAGGACACAGACGGACGGACAGTTTTACCGTAGATCAGATGGCACTGCACTTATCATAAACATCTGAAGTATAAATGAAACCAGACACGAGCCTTTCAGCCCACGGTAATATCACAATGGACACAAAATAATGTTCCTTACCCGGTTCTAAGCATTTCATCATAGCATGTTCTGGAAATAAAAATAAAGTGTCATTTCAGCTGACAAGGCAAAGACTTTCCTTCAGGACTTCAAACTTGTTTAGATCTATCACAACTGGGCATATGAAACATAAGAATGATCAGGTGTTTCTTAACCAGTCAAATAACCAATTATTTGTATAACAATGTTTCACAAACTATATGACTTGCATTGCAAAACAAAAACGTTTAAACAGACTGATTATAAAACGTTAAACTTCTTTAGGCCCTAAAAATAGAATTCACCTAATATGACCCAAAACAATGAGAGGAGTTTCAGTGGCAGGAAAATTCATCATCAAACACTCACGTACTTGTGCAGAAGATGCCCACAGTCAAGAACATGAGCTCCTACTCTAGACGTGTGGATGTCTTCCATACATACAGGACAGTTCTGTCTGGACACATTCTCAACACACTGAAACATCAAGGTAATACTTAATAATTCAGAAGGCCGATAAACACAGTGTCATGGTGCTCAAGAACGAATTAAACAAGTGTGCATTAAAATGTTCCGTACCTTGTGATTATCTTTAAGATCGGTGGCTAAACATAAATTGCACTTCTTACAATGGAAGTATTTCTCTCTTGGACCAATTCTGAGGATCAAAAACTGATAATTAATACATTTGCACACGGAAAAAAGCTATAAATTAACTAATGAATAGTGTTGCAAGTCATGAAGCACAGAAGCATGTGTTAACTGAATATATGTAAATATAATGCAAACCTGCATATTCCGCAGGGCTGGCAGTGGTATTGCTTCTTGTCTTTGTCAAAGAGATGACAGATGTCACAGTAATACTCCCCAAACTCAACACTGCACTCCTTACATGTTTGTTGAGCCTAAAAAAGCAACAAATCTTTTCAAGGCTGAAGATGCCGTTTCTTGATGTGTTCACAGAAGACTAACAGGGAATTTGAAACTGTTGTAAATATTATATAGAATATTTACTATTCGCAGCAGATTCAATCAATACTTTTTAAATTAAAGAGCTTACGTCTTGAATAGTATTGCAAGCTGCACATTTGACCTCTCGGACCTTAAATCGGTCCATTTGATGATTCTCTTCACCATCGTGACAAAGTCGACACACGTAAAACTTCCCACAACAGGGCGCCTGCAGAAAGAGACAGATCATAAATGTACTCGCTGCTGGAGAAAGAAACAGAAAGTGTAACCATTATGCACTATCATAAAACAAAATAAATCTTTATTTACAAGGGTCTTTTCCAGTAGGATTAAATCACATTCTATTGGTTCCCATATGCCAGATAACATTAAACCAACTAGAGACCCCCAGAGACCTTTATGGTTCCATTACAACCTATACAATCCACGTTACAACAATAAAATCGATCAGTATTGGATGATTTTTTGTTTTTACCAATCATCATTCATGCAGTAATGCAATAGCCATGATGGTACTCAAGACACAGTATGAAAAACTGTTTGGAGGAACAAACTAATAACCTTACACCGTTTATCTATGCCATAAAACGTTATTCTATTGCACAAATTGCTTACAATTTTACCATTTATAAGCATCAAGTACAAAATGTAAATGCAAATATGTTACTCTTCTTAACTAACTTTACACATGAAACAGCACAAGAATACATTCAGCAGTAGGGTCGTGAGACACGATATTCACATTATCGTAAGTTGACACGTGACAAATGAATAACTGCAACAACATACATACATATTTTATGATATAAGAAAGATCAATTGAATAAAATGCAAATAATTAATTAAATGTAAATAAAGTTGCTCACTTTTAACAAACAACTGCGAACGTAATGCTCACATCCAGCTTCCGTGGCGGCCATGTTTCATGCGAACGCGGAAAACTTTATTTAAACGGAACGCAAAGGACAAAGCCGTTAAAGATTAGAAGATACAGATACATTTTTGACCATAATACAAATTTACAAGACAAATACAGCATATTTTTTTAAATCAGACTCGTTTATTCAATTCGGGTTTTTGAAAACTGTTTTAAACAATAAAATAACTGAAATTAATTTGGAAATTGGATTGGTTTTAATGGACACTGTATTAGTCTAGTCGCGTGGGGATCTGTTATTGGGTCCCAATTGAACAAAAACACACAACATAAATAATTTTGTACTGATTTATGTCATGGAAATGTCTGTTTTACAGAGCAGAACATCATCCGACTTGACCAGCACTGTAAATATCATACAGTGGACATATGTTTAATTATATAAACTGTAAGTCTCATTGTGTGGAGGTCTTGTGTGAAACCCTGAAAAGTGACAGATGGACAGGCAGTGTCTCTTTTAGATTAAAAAGTGTCCCTTTCCTGTCTTTACTGAAATTATTGTTTAATCTGGTCTGCTATAGATTTAAGAGCATTAGTGTATAAGCCATTAAGCATGTAAGTATGCATTAATGGTAACTAACAGCATGATTTATTAAGACTTATACTGTTAATTTACAAACGTCAGACTTTTTCCTTTGATGAGATATGGACAATGGATCGATGGCACTGAAAATAATTGTGTTATTTAATCTTTTTTCTGTGGAAGACTGTTTGTAAATATAAGTTAAACCTTTGGCATTTTGAAACTTTAAAAATATCTAAAATTGTTAAGAACAAATGCAAAAAATTGTGTGAATACAAAAAATATGATGATGTTAAAAATATAACGTTTCATACATTCAGTTTTTTTCTTGTTCTCCAGTAAATAACTAAAAGTTCTTATATCAAGACATATTCAGTTAAGAAACGAAATAACATAATACCTTAAGTATTATTAAAATAAGTAGGGCCTATCGTATTGAGTGTAAAAATATACAATTTGTTAACAAAAACAACATTGATTTCTCTTCAAATTAAATGGATTGTTCTTCGTTCTTTTCATATTATATATTTTTTTTTAAACAAGACTTGAATTGTCAAGTAGTTTATCAAGTAAATGCATCTTGATTTGAAAACATTTTAGATGTTTGCACTGCAAAACAAGAAATGTATGTTTTGCAGTCTAAACACACAAACTTAGATAAAGTGTCAGTACAATTTCAAGATCCCAGAATACAAAACAATGCAGAACAATACAGTCAATACAATACAGTCCATTGGTGTATTTATAATAATAAAACACATCCATAGTTTTGCAGAGGACAAGATGACAGCAGGATTAACATCAAAACATATACAAAAATAATAATTTCAACATGAAAAAAAGATTACAGGCAAAATAAGGTTAATAGAAATAATCAATAACAACAGGAATTACCCCTAAAACAACTTGTATGTCAACAGCTTGTAGGTTGCCAAGTCTTTGGTTTTCTAATGCAATTGGCAACTTTTTAACTGTTGAGCAGGGTTACATTTACATCTACATTTAGGCATTTGGAAGACGCTTTTATCCAAAGCGACTTACATCGCTTTACCCTATACATTTTACATAGGTATTTGCAATTCCCTGGGATTGAACCCACGACCTAGCGTTGTTAACGCAATGCTCTTACTTTATACATATATATATATATATATATATATACATATACATGTGTGTTTTAGGTTTTCAAGTGCTAATGTTTGAGCTAGTTTAGATTCACCATTCGGCTGGTTTTGTTATGCAGATCTGGCAACCCTGCTTGTAGGTCCTAATTACCCAGTTACCCTGAGTGACCGAGTATTACACATCAGACCTGCTCTTAAAAGGACAGCTCACCCAAAAATGACCTCACACCATCTATTCACCCTCATGTCAGTCCAAACATGTATGACTTTCTTTCTTCTGCAGAACACAAAAGATATTTTGAAGAATGTGGATAACCGAAAAAACACTCCATTGACTTCCGTTATGTGAACACAAAACCAGCAGGTAACAAAATACCTTCTTTTGTGCGCTTACATACAGGTTTACAACTACATTATGGAGAATAAATGAGGTGAGATCTATCCAGCAGGTATCCGTCCTTCGTCATACTTGTTTAAAAAGGAATGCCATTATCTTCTCGCAAATAAGAGAATAGTTTAAAATGATTTGTGTGTTAAAGTGGCTTGTCTCTCTTCCACCTGTTAAAGAAGAAGAGAGTTCGAGAGACAGGCCAGAACAACATTTCAAAAGGGTTAATAGCAGACGTCACAAGCAAGCAAAAGATTAAAGGATAAAAGCAATTAGCTTGAACTCTTAGCTTCTTATAGACAACATCAGACGAAGCTCCCTTCCTCTTTAGGTTAGATTTACTGTCAGTAAAGCTCTGACATTTACTGACACTGAGCATGATAGAGGTAAAGAACCAGAGCTGAGGACCGGCGTGATGTTCAGACATCAGACAACCAGGAGACAGAGTCTTTTTCCCAACTGTAAACTAGCCTCCTCAGAGTCGACAGATGACGTCCTTCCATTTGCCAAAGAGTGCTCGCTGAAACAGTGGAGTTCCTTAAGTGAACTACAGAACGACATTTACAACATTTTTTCAGACGACGACGGCGAGGAGGTGGTGAAACATTCCGAGCCATCGTTGTGGTTCGCTTCGCTCAACAGGAACCGTACGCTCAACCTGAACGTTGGGGGAAAGTCCTTCCGCATCATCTATGAAATCATCTATTGTAATTTTTTATTTCAATGGGACTTTAATGCCGAAAACAAGCAAGCTGTTTTATTTATAATGTTTTCTTAAAAGCCTTGTCTAATATGCCAAACTTGATCATAATAAGTTGTTATGACTGTTTTACAGATGTAAATATTTAATTCAAACTACAGTATTTAAACCACTGTGTTTCATCCACTCGCATAAATCATGTGTTAATTATTAACACGCTATTTGTGTTATGCTTTTTAACACATAATGTGTCTCATTTTGGTTTGATTTTGTATTAAATAAATAAAGGGGACAAAACAAGTTGAGTTAAAAGTAACACGTAATGTGTTGGTTCAGAAATAACACAGAGTACACGTCACAAAATGTCACTGTATTCGTTGTGTTGTTATATAAGCACATTACATTGAATAACTTCCACAATGAACATTACCTAAACTTCTCTCTTGAACTTGACCTTACAAGTGCAAAAGAAGATAAGTCTAATTTGGCTTTTCAAATAGGCACCATTCCAAATAGATCCAGACTGCTTTGTCAAGTATTTCCACAGAAAGGAGAGGCTTGTTCTCATGCTGTGACAGCTAACTTTATAATGATGCTTACACCACAAAGCCATTAAAAGAAGAACAATGTAACATTTTACCTGACCCTGAAGAACCTTTGTGTAGGCTTCCAGTTGTTTCTGGAATAAAAAATATGAATAAAAATGAATATTAAATGTTAATGTTTAATGCTGCCAGTCATTCAATTATAAATAAAAAAGACAAAAATGAGAACAATTGAATAAAAATTTAGAGAGAGAGTGAGAAAGAGAGAGAGAGACATAGAGAGATGGATGGATGGATGGATGGATGAATGGATGGATAGATAGATAGATAGATAGATAGACTAGAGAGAGAGAGAGAGAGAGAGAGAGAGAGAGAGAGAGAGAGAGAGAGAGAGAGAGAGAGAGAGAGAGAGAGAATGGGGGAGAGAGAGATATGGATAGATGGATGGATGGATGGATAGATATTTTAGAGAGAGAGAGAGAGAGAGAGAGAGAGATTCTACAGAAAACAATACTTGCCTTCAATTTCTTATAATCATAGATCTAAGATTTTAATATTGTCTTATTGGAACGCTCCTGGTCGGCAGGTGGCGCTGTGCTCGAGCACGCGCTGATAAATGTCACGCTGAGCTCTTCGTCGTCGCTGACCTCTGCTGCGGTATCGAAATCAGGCGAAAATGGTTCCTCCGGTACAAGTATCACCTCTGATTAAGGTTGGACATTACAAACATGTCATTTAAAATAAATACATCGCATCTTATATTTTTATTTCTACCGTGTTTCAATCGAAAGTCGGGGCTGTGCGTGTCGTGATGGCTTGTGTTGTAATGGGGCACGTCAAACGCCACGATTCTACATTCTCTGTTAATAAAACCAGAAGTGTTTTATGTATTATGATAAAAAACAATGATGTTTATTTTGTCTTTCAGACAGCCAGGTGGTCTGCACTGCTGGTTGGGATTATCTACGGAAAGCGACGATATGGTAAGAAACTGTGGCAGGTTTTCAGATGTCATTGTGTCTATGGTTTTGAGATATAGTAACTAAAGTATATATATTCATTATAGCTGTTGGTTAAAGTTGTAATTCATTGCTGAGTGTCATGTCATGTTAAACATGTTTCAGTGCGGTCAAAGTCACTCATTTGTTTGGAGAGGGCACGCGCGTGCATGAAGCAGACTGCTCCGAAACAAATGAAGAAGAGTTTGTTTCCAAAATGAGAACTTTGTTAAAAAATCTAAAATCATGTGTTTTATTATGTTATCATGTTTTTATTATTTTAGTTAGCAGTATTTTTTGAGTTATGGCTTAAATCAAAACAAACCAACTGCAGTTTGATTATTAATTGGAATGCACTATAAAATAACATGATTTTGAGTTATCTAATTTAGGAAATAAACTCTTCAAATATTCATTAAAACTATAGAGGTTTATGGAAAAAACAACCTGTTTTAAGATCTACATTGCAGTTGTTTGTGTTGGAATGTAATTGCAAATTCATTAATTAATGCACACTTAAGTCACTTGCACTATTGTATAGTCTATATTGTTATCTGTTCATAACCACCTGTACTTTAATGTTCACAGTATACAGCCTTCTGTATATACTGTTCATATTACATACCGACTGTCATATTGTCATGGAACATTCCTTCTGTAAAGTATTTTCATAGTACATGCCCATTGTATAGTATTTTCCTAATATTGTATTCTGTATTTATTCACACTGTATATCTGCACTTTCTAATTGCACTTCTGGTTAGACCTAAACTACATTTCGTTACACTGTACTTGTATATGTGTAATGACAATAAAGTTGAATCTAATCTTATATTATGATTGTGATAAAAGCATGAAGTTTCTCTACTAAAATATGTCAAACATAATAACAATATAACTTATTTATTTCAATCAGACTTCCGTTATCACCATCTAATTTGCATAATGAATCGTTAGTGTCAATCGTGAATTGTTAGTTTTTTATTAAAAGACTCTTGACTTTCAGATAACCTGAAGCCAATCGCAGAGGAGGAGAGGAGAATCGAAGAAGAGGAAAAGAAGGTCAGAGAGGAGAAGGAGCGTATTGCTAAACTGGAGGCCGAAGGTACGTTTCTCTGAATAATGTAAAATTGCTGTCAGTATTCATTTTACTTGCGTTGCTTGTTACAAGGATTAGTTTAAATCGTTCGAAAATGTACGTTCACATAAGGTAATTTTATTTTACATGCGCTGGGTCATCTCTTGGGAATTGAAGAACCCACAATAAGTTAAATGTTGGTCTGATTCTGAAGAGGATTAGTGCAGATTCACGACCAATGTCACTTTAGACAAAAACTGGCTTTACATTTTAAGAGTCAGTCTTCTTTTGTTTTTAAGTAGATGAGTAATCATCTGTTTTTCTCTTCGTCTAACAGCTAATGAGGACACAATTCTGAAATGAGCTGCCTGGAAAGAAGCCCGTTTTGTTGCTATTGTGATGATCTGCTTTATATATCCCTATATAAAGAGTGACCTTTGTACTCTTTTTAATTTCATCTGGACTTTTTTCGCACCTTACACTGTTTTCCTCTGTTTGATCATACAAGAGTAATACCTGCTTTTCTGAAATATTCCCCGAGTATGTTCAAATATATGAGTGCGTTCAATCTTTCTGACCCAAGTCTGTTCTTTAATCAGTGACGGCAATGAATTACATTAAAAGTCAATTGAAACATAAGAGCTAAGATATTTATTCACCTTGTACCTGATTTTCTTTGGCAAGTCTGGGTTGGTTAATTTCAGACATTATGACCTAAGCATATGGACAAAATAATGCATTTTCTGCATTTAAAATAAAAAATATTCTTAGGCATGGGTAAAAAGTCAAGTTTATCAAATCATGGTGCACTGACAATGGAAAATACATTACAAGGTCGACATCTATTCAATAAAAAATAGTGTATTTGCAAGAACGAACGTTGAAAAGCTAGTCCAGATTATTTAGTGTCATGCACTGAATCATCATTTATGTATTACATTCTCCAGTAAATGAAGCTCAAATGTTAAAGTTTCACCCTGGGTTGTGTGTAAAATGTAGTCCATTTGACACTGAATGACTATACGTACAGTTAGTAATATAGTATATGAATATAAAACTTGGTTTAATCAGTATATTATAAACTAGAAGCAGGACTTGTTTCCTGCATCGGCTCCTTAGAAGACACTGTTTTGTGTCAAGGTCCTTGATAACTAGCCAAATCAATTTCCACAAGAAAACCGGTGCAAACTCATGGTCGATGAAAGAATGTATTCTGGTGACGCAGGCTACATCTGTAATACTAGTGTTTCTCTGAATAGTTCTCTATGAGAGAATACTCCCCGTGTCTGTCCCAGTAATCCACAGCTCTCACTCTATAGTATCCGCTGACATCCAGACCATCTGTAGAAAAACACACAAGTGAACGTGTATCAGTGTCTAAAGTCGTGACTTATCCAGAATCAAGCTGAATTCATACCTGGAGAATAAGTGAGATGGGTGAAGATAGTGTCTCTATGATTGATCCTCTTGAAAAGACTCTCGTCTTTGGAAAACTCCACCTCATACGTCTTTATACACCTGAATAATATAACGCAGCTGGTTTCAGAAGCGCTGAATGATAAGCAAGTGTTGCAAGTGTGATGTAATGAAAGAGTTCTTACTTGGTACCGATGCAGTGATCCTTCCACACGATCAGAACTTGACCTTTGGTGACAGCGATGAAACGAACCCCGTTCACCTGCGGAGAGAATAAAACCAACGCACACAAGGATTAATGTCTGAGACCTAAAAAACGCTTCCTGAGGTATTATTGGTTGGGTGATTAATTGATGCTTGTGATTTGGCCACTAAACAATGTCTTTATCACCTTAAACAATGTACATGAGTTCATTTCATAAAAATAAGTTTTGAAAAGTCACCTTTTTATCCAACAATAAAAGTATGGACATGGGTAGTCGGCAGAATAATATGCAAATTGGTCCTGTGCTGTAACTGCAAACATTTAGATAAAACTAGCAATGATTTTATATGATGAATATACATTTTAATAATATAAAACAATTTAATATTAACATTTAGTTTTCAAAATTTTAATATATCACACCAAAGGACACATGTACGATTTATTTTCCAACTACCCACATATACTCTAAATAAATCAAAATTTGGATCAATATTGAGAAAACAAAATCAGGTACATTGTCAACCTAATACTGTCACTGACCTGGTCAGGTTTTTCTTTAGATTTGGCACACACATGTACCAGCAGCAAAGATGGAACGTCAAGACCTGTCTTTAGTGTCAGAGATCCATCAGGATGAACCGGTCGCGGTCCGGCTGTTTGTGGATCCTGCGGGATTTTAACATGAACATTATTCCCTGTGGATTGAGTATGAATCCTTTAAAATCTTTGTGTGTGTTGCACCTCTTGACTCCGCAGTTGTGTAAACTGTTGTGTAGTGGGGTAGTCTGGGCGTCCCATGCTGTCCCACAGCTTAAATGGGTTTGTCACATTATTATCCATGTAGTGTGTCACATACATTAGACCTAAAACACACACAGGGACATAAATACATTTTCAAGCATATGACTGAAGACAACAGAATATATCTGATCAGACAGTGTGTGTTTACTGACCCGTGTGTTTTGGGATTCCGGCGAGACGCAGAGTGATGATGTCAGTGGCGTTGGAGGTCTGGTTGTCTTTGCTGTTATACAGTAGGACGGTGGTCTGCCAGCTGTCGGCTGTGTATGACACATGAGGAAGGTGAACGCTGGCCAACACACCCACTGATGGATTCATTTCAGAGCTGTCAATCAAAACCTCGGCCTGCACCTGAGTCTCACCTGAAACACAAAAATCACAAACTCCCATCAGTACTGGTGTGTTCAATGCATGTGCATGCCACAACACTAACATAAATACCACAATAATATCATGTTTTTTATTATTCAGAAGGGCTTTCAATGGATTAATCGTAATTAATTGCATCCAGAATAAAAGTTTGTGTTTACATAATAAATGTGAACTGTGCCTGTGAATTGTAGTATATATATCGAATATATTTATATGTATTGATTAGGGCTGTCAAACGATTAATCGCAATTAATCGCATCCAGAGTAAGTTTTTTTTTACATAATATGTCTGTGTACTGTGTATATTAATTTTGTACTTATAGACAAGTAAGTTTAAGGTTTTATATGTTTAGGAGATATTTTAATATATTGATTTATATTTACCAATAATTTAAATTCTTAATAAAAGTTTATTCATTGTTAAAAAAAATCTTAAATGTATTCATTTATGTGTATGTGTTCATAAATACAAAAGTAATATGCACAGTACACCGACATATATTATGTAAACTCAAACTTTTATTCTGGATGCGATTAATCTTTCGACAGCCCTAGTATTTATTTATATTTACCAATAATTAAAATGATAAGTAAATGTTTATAATTTTTATATTTCATATTTTTTCTTAATTATATGCATGTAAACTTTTATTCTGAATGCGATTAACGTGATTAATCGTTTGACAGCCCTATCGTTCAGGCATTTCCTTCCTATACCTTTACATTACTAAGCTACTGCTATATTTTTTAATTACTGTATTTTTATCGTGTTTTGCCAAACTCACCTCAGGACAATGTTCTGTTTACCAAAATAATTGTTGTTTATTTAAATTAATACCATCAAAACATGTCTGTTAATTGAAATCAAATATAAGCATTAGCAAATTTGCATCAGCAATAAATATAAAAAGTTGAAGTGGAGGCACTAAAATTGTCAACTGAAAACAAATAAAAAATAGTCTTGAACTAGAATTTCAATAAAAATACTTTCATATAAAAAAAGTTGCAGAGCACTATAAAAAGCAAACAACTAAAGGACAAAATTCCATAACAAAATTGCAAATAAATGGACTAAAATTAACATGAAAATTAAAAGCATCAAAATAAAACCTTGTTCAAAATATATAAAAAAAACATTAAATATTTCAAAAAATTATAGTAATTTTAATAACTAATTATAATCATCTATTATTACTCGTTGTTTAATTATTATCTTTCTTTTATTACATTTATTATGTACACAGTCTAAGAAACGCTGACCAGACCTACATTTCACTGCAGTGTGTTTACTTGTGACTAACAAACAAACAAACTGAATTTAAACAATAGAACGGATGGTTAATCACACCAAACCAACAAGGATCACCTCACCCAACAACGCTAACAGCCCCATCACAGTCAGCACTGGTTTCCTTAGTAACTGCACGTGGGGCGGGTTGGTTTCGTTGATCTGGAATCGGGCAGTCAGGGTGCGTTGGGTAAACGGGTGCGGGTGGTAACTGAGGAAAGCGTTGTCGTTGCTGAGCAGCGTGTAGTTGACTGTATTGTTTTGGTCAGCGATGAGCAGGTTCTGATGCTGCGAGATGACCTGATGGCAGACGAGAGATCAGACTTTAGTTTTGTATCACCAAGTCTATCCGACCAGCTAAATTCTCAAGCGGTCTAGGGTGGTGGTCTTGTGGGTTAAACCACTGAACTGGTAAATCAAAAGGTTGCTGGTTCGATCCCAGCAGCCACCACCAGTGTGTCCTTGAGCAAGACACTTTACACCATGTTGCTCCAGGGGGATTGTCCCTGTAATAAGTGCACTGTAAGTTGCTTTGGATAAAAGCGTCTGCCAAATGACTAAATGTAAATGTCAAGCAGTTCCAAGTACCAGGATGCTGTATATTCGTACGTGTACATCATCTACCTTCACCACCATGGCTGCATAGGTAACGTCTGCTCTCCATGTGAGCGCTTTATTCCAGCCAACCAGCGGATCTGCCTCATCGTTGTAGACGGGCACAGAGCGTAACCGTGGAAACCGCTGCTGGATTTCCTGCACTGTAGCAACTTCCTGTTGCAGGATGGGAAACGTGCTTCCCCCGCCCTATAGAAGAAAGCAGCATATTAATGAAAAGTTGCAGTGATTGATGACATCATTAAAAAAGAAAAAAAGAAACCTTTTTGTGCAGCGCAATGTAGTCCAGCCGTACACCGGCCTCTCCTGTAAAGTAGTTTGTGCCGTTGTAACAGTGCTGTAACATTTCCCAGCAGTACGGTGAGCGGGGGGGGGAGTGACACGAGTCTCCTGGACCCCCAAACTTCAACAGTGGACTAGCTGCACGAAGCCCCTCAGAGCAGGCGTCATAATAGTTGAGAAAACCTGGAGGAGGACAAATTTACTTTAAGCGCAACGAGAATGTTTAACTGCCTACAGCACAACCACAAATCTAAAGAGGATTTGGTTCCTGGATGGTTTCAGTCCTCAAACGTTCTTGTTTTGAGCAAACCACAACACAGAAGGCGGATCATGTTTAGGAATCCAAAACAAGAACCAAAAACATGGCAAACGGCAGCAACAGATGCTGCAAGAAATCAATTTAGGAGTAAATCAAGTAAAGGAACAGCTCACACAAACACGAAAATGTAGTCATTATTAACTCATATTTCATTTGACAAGTGTTATTTTGTAAAACAGATGATTTTGTGAGAGGGTGAAACAAAACACCATTTACGTTTCCAATGATTTTCACCATACAATAGTAATGTAATCCAATAAATATTTCACTAAAATGATATCAGACCTTGTAGTGACACAGAGATGTTGTCAAAGTCGTGGTTATTTGGCTCATTCCACGTCTCAAAGTTCCACTGAGAAACCGAGCCGAGGCCGTACTTCACTGCTCACATACAAAACACCAGTCACAACTTGTTGTAGCTTAATCATATCTGTGAAGTCACTCAAAATCCAATCTCCCATACTCACACATGTAGCGTTTAGCAGTCAAATACACCAAATTCCTCCATTCTGTAACTTGTCTTTTATCTTCAAAGTTGCTGAATGTGTTAGAAACACTTCCCATCAGTTCAAACCCTTAACAGATCCCAGACACATCTTTAACACAACGTCAAGGTAAGCGATACAGTTAAAGTCTGTGTGTCACGTATCATACCTGGCTGAAGTCCACTCTGCCAGAGAAGATCGATCAATTGGTCTAAGTGAGTGAAGTTATAATGATATTCTCCTCTGGACACTCTAAATGGAAAACAAAGAAAATATTTTAATACTACAGTTGATCACAGCCACAGTGTATTCCTCAAACTTTTTCATTCCGGAAACAACATGGACGGGTCTATCTCAAGGCCCACCCAAATATTTCCTTATTAAATGTGGGGGAAAATGCACAATTGCTTTTGCTCAAGTAGAAAGTACTTTTTATGTTCCTTCTTCTCGTGTTTAGACCAACCATTGTTGCTTCTAGTAATGAAACTGACCGTTGTTGTGTTATTTACGTTATTTCAGCCAGTTTATATGAGAATAGTGAGGTTCTGATCTTACTGTGCAGACACCAGCTCCAGCATCCAATGTATGCGCACCTGCTGGAGTCCTCTGTGAGGCACAGAGCCGATGAGAGCCAGATTCATCTGCTGATCTTTACTCAGATCATACAGGTGTGCATCAGTGTGAGGCTGTGGAGGACTGAAAAACAAGCAATAAATAATACATTTTTAATTATTATAATAAATAAATCTCACTTACAAAACGCAAGATAGATATACCTTGTTTTTTAGACATGTTTAATATTTTAACCGCGTACAAATACCAAGATATATGATTGGCATGATTAGGTAACTTCACTGTACTATGGTAAACAATAGACACATGACAGTATAATCGCACCAGAACCCAGTGCTTCTCCAGAAGTGCTTCAGGTTTCTCAGAGGCTTGTCAACCTTCACTTGAACTTCCACAGATGAACAGGAGACCACAGGCACGAGAGTTAGAAACACCGTCCACATGGACAAACTCTGTTTACATCTGTGCATGGTGCTGCTGACGTCACCCGTAAACACTCATTCACTCGACATCACTTATAATTCATTAGATATGTTATATAAAGTTTAGGGTTCCCTAAGATTTAAATCACATTCGCCTAATTCTGTACACATAGAATGTAACATGCTTCAGAAGATTTCAAAACGTCTCCCGTCAACGCGCGCTGACGTCATCGACCAGCGACCGCAGTTGTGTCGCAGTCGAAAGTCGCAGTCAGCTGGCGTAAATACACACTGAAATCTTTACTTTGTATCCGAAAAGACTTAAACGATATATTGTTTTCAAAGAATTTATCCCAAAGGAGGTAAAGGAGATGAGAATGAATTAACTTACCTTTCCAAGTCTCCCCAAAGTGAAGAACTTCTATTTAAAATAATAAATGTGAATACCCATCTAATTTATAAAATCAAAGTTTGATGTTGGAGAAAGCTCTCGTCAATTCTGTATTGAATCCACTGAAGATATTTTTTTACTGTGATAACTTTACTTTTTTTTACTAGCTGTTTTGAACTCAATTGTGCAGTAAAATGTCATGAATGATTACATGTGTATATCACATTGAATACAAACAAATTGAGTTTGGTGTGCTTAAGAAAGATTGTTCACAACATTACTTGGTTAACAACCTTCTTGAAGTTGCTAAACACTTCATTAATAAATGCAGATTTCTGAAACCATACATCCGTTCCTCACTTTTCTAGTGAACTTAAAATCTTTTTCAGTGAGTTAAATGCACTACAACTCCTTGCTACTCATAAGAACTTACCTTCTATAAATATTTTTTTTGTTAATCAATTAATGTATTTGAATATTATCTTTATTATTTTGTAATCTTGTCTATTATTGCCATTCATTATTGTACACTTAATGTAAAAATGTATTGTTACATATTGTAATTGCTATTATGTCTGCCTTTGAGAATTGTAAATTGTTAATATTGTTTATTCAATGCCTTTTTTGTATGTAAAATGTTTATATGCTATTAATAATAATACAAAAATCATTACTTTTATGGAAGGAATTTCTTATTTTTGTTTATAATGTGTTGAGCCTTTTGTGTTTTATGCCTATTTTGCCTCTGTTGTAGATGTTTTTTTAATTAATGTACTTTATATCTTTGATATATTTTATTAAGTTATTTAAATTCTGTTTGTTTTCACTTTATTTATATACACGATAAGCTATTATTGTATTTGTTTGTTATGAAAATGTCAGGCAGATTTCAAAGTAAAAGTCTTAAAGAGTAACGATAATGTCCATTAACTTACTAGAGGGAAGAATAACACTTCATGTAAAAGGGGATGTTTTATTGTCTAACCTTGAGCAGATATCCTTGATGCATAAGAACAACGGCCTGAAGGGGATCTTTAAAGAAAAACATACTCTTCAAAAAGGGTGCTACAAATGGTTCTTCATAGCGATGCCATAACATTTTTTGAAACTCTGTCAAAGGGTTTTTATAAGATTATATTTCTCCTACCTTTTTATATTCTACAGACCCATTCTCCAAAACAAAAAACCTTTTGTCAAACAGAAGTTATACCTTTATAAGCATGTCCAAAATGACTTCTGATTCAACATCGCGTATATGTTTTGTATACTTTACTTATGAGCGTATCAGGGCTAAATAATAAAAACACAAAGCTTAGATCATAACAAAATACAACTCAAACAGCATCGTTAAACACAGTCAGTTTTACATGTTTACTTTATACTACCTGTACATTAGACTTCACAATTGCAACTATTTTCAAATAACTTAAGTAACTTGTTCTTAAAAGTGCAAATTCATAATTCATACATGGGAATTCCATGGGTAAGATGTGGCTAAATGGTACAGTTCACATTTCCTTTGTGCAACAACAGAGTGAGAAAGAGTGAGTGAGTGAGCGAGCGAGTGATTGAGTGAGTGAGTGAGTGTAGAAACAGTGTGTTGACTATGACTTCTGTTCTGCTCCTGGGGAGGACTGAGGCGAGCTGTCCGGCTTCACTATTTGGTAAGTAATGAGATACTCTGGGTAGGCCTGAAAAACAAAAGTTAACAAACATATTCATTTAGCACGCGCTGCATCCCTTTATCTCACAATGCCGCTTTCATATGAAAGAGTTACCTCGCTAATATACATAAATGCAATATCATAATGTAATAAAGCTAAAAAAAAAGGATCTAGAACATATACGATGATGTTCAAGCTCTCATTTACCTGCTCTCCACGATAGATCACATATTCCGCGTAGGCCAGGCCGTTGACGCTGGGACGGCCAATCACAGAGTGATGTCCCGGGGGTGCGTGGGCCATCTTCATGGCACTAAACTGCAGGAAGGACTTGCCCAGCGTTACGCGACAAAACAACATCTGCCTGTGGAAAAACACAAAACAGAATATTCAAATCTTCCACGTTCAAGAATCTTTTTAACGATAACACAATGGGTTAAATTGGGTGTGTGCGTTTACCTATGGCACAGGTAACAGGATCTGTCTTTGTGAGTGGGGCAGCCAGTGCCACCTCCGATTCCATACACGTACTGGTTACTTTTAGAGGAATTCTCTGCAAAATATATACCGGCTCCGAACATGCCACCGATATAAGCATGACGCTCGTCGAAGCCTTTATGGATGATGGCGTTAATAAATGGAGATCCTGAAATAAAATAGATGAACCGAACATGTGCTTAATAGACTGTAGACCTAGGAATTCATACATCTTCGACATACACAGAAAGAACGCTTTTCACCCCGACAGCTCTTAAAACAGTACCGGAGTTTTGGTGTGAGATTTACCGTGAAACAGCATGCGCTCGTTGTGGTGGTTGTGATTTTCGTCTGAGATCTCTTTCTGTCTGTGCGCATATCTCTCTCTCAGTTTCTTATTCACCACCTTCGAGATCTGCATGCACAAGACAAATTCAGTTCGAAAGTGCATTCAACGGAGACTTCAAAACAAATATGCTTGACATTAATGCGCTCTGTGAGACCGAGTTCTACAAAAAGCTCATTTAAGATTTCTGTTGAAAGTGAATCCGTGCGATTTACCTTGATGATATTGTATCGACTGAAAACTCCACCTGCGTTTCCTCCGTCTCTGTGCTCTCGAATCGTGCTCTGCAGCTGTGGGGACAAAAACCAACATCCGTCACACACACAGCGCTGAAGCAGAGGCTGTCTGGAGCATCAGAGAACTCAATGAGTCTCACCTCTTCCTCCACAGACTGGAACTCTTTATCATCCGTGGCCAGATCGATCAGCACCGTGCCCTGATTGGTGCAGTGAAACGTCAGGTATGGATTTGCACCTGTGGGATGAAGCGCACAATCTCATCAAAATCTTTCCAAATGTTTATTCTTGTGTGTGCAGTGGGGCACTTGCAACTAATCTTATAAAAAAAACTGCGAAATTCAAGACTCAAAGGGATACTTTTACAGTTATTCATCGTTTTTAGCTTTTAAATTCATCCACGAATTATGGTTAGTTATCGCACATCTAGTTATCAATAAATAAATAACAATAAATAAAAAAGCGATACAAAAAATATCTTTAAAGAGTAACTATAATAAAGTGTGTTATTGTGTGAATGTAAGCAGTCTGCCAAGTTGTAAAGCTGAAAGTGAACGAATAACAAAGTTATTGACTTGGGAAAAAAGGAGTCGACTCTGAATCACGGGAACAAGTCGTCTGTCGGTCTTATTTCAGTTCCGGGTCGGACTTGCACCTCTCGCCTACGTTCCTACGTTTGCGACACTGTGATGCTTTACACGGTAAACCAATCACAGCAGACTAGAAACTTTGACCAATCAAATCAAAGTAGGCTTACAGAAAGGTAAGGATCATACGGATGAATTGCCCAACAAAACATTTGAGAGTCTTTTACACCGTGTATGTACGTAAACTTGTTGTCGGACACTCCATAAACCAAAGGAGGACCTTAAAAATCACAAAACATTTACTTTACAAAACTCTAACAAGTTTAAAGAGATAGCGGTTTAATGATCCTCACCCTGCTGTCCTCCCAGCAGCCTTTCGATGCCTTTGATGAGTTTATGACGGTGTCCGTAAGCGTTGATGCCGATCTCCTTGAGTTCCTCGTGGCCCATATCGGCTAACACGTCCAGAGTGATCTAACAGAGGACAAACACCATCAAACACCCGAGGAAAGACATCGACATCATACCACATGAGACACAGAAGTCTCTCGCACCTGTTCCCTCTCAAAGATGTCCCGGAGGTGCTCGAGACCCAAACTCTTCATGAACTGTGAGATGTTCATATCCAGGACAGCTGTGGGACAAAAGGATGCTTTTCAGGAAAAAATAGAAATGTATTTTTACTAAAAAACAAAACCTGGAAACAGATCAGATAAACGACACAAAAGCTTTCATACATTCCAAGATGACACAAACTAATTCATCTGTCAAGTTGTAAAAACAATAACATCTTTTTACAATGCATTGTGTTTGAAAAGATTTCCTAATTGTGATAGATAACAAACTAGGGATGTAACAAAATATCAAAATCTCACTGTATGTTAAAGCCTCGGGATAAAGCCTACTGTACGATATTTGCCGCAATATTGAAAATGACAAACGATGACTTGGAAACGTGCCGTTAGCATCCTCTTTTCTTCGTCCTCTTATTATCAGTGTTGTTTGAGGTATGAGTTATAATACAAGAGGGTCAAATGACCTAAAAGTCCCTTTTATCAAATATTATAATATAACCTTGCCAAAAGCAACATCTACTATCTTTTCAAACATTCTCTATGTTAGGTCCAGAATACCTATCCTTTCATACAGTCATGTGACCGGGCTGATATTGAGACTATTTTAAACACGATTTCGATTGTAATGGTCCATCCCTCTTACAAACACATACTCGCTTCTGTGCTATAATGCTTTAACTCCTCCTAAACCCCGTCCCTAATTTCTCATCTTCATCTCACCATCTCCTTCCTTCCTCTCAGTTCCAGAAGCTCCGTCAGCAGGTCCTGTGGCTCCTCCGCACGCCCCGTCGCTGAGCGGTGCCGCCAGGTTATCGATGCTGGACGCGGCTGACAGACAGGAGGGGGTGGAGGCGGGTGATATCAGAGCAGCGCTGATCACGGTGGTCTGCGGTTTAAAACAGCTGGGCAGAGCGTCAGGGGGCATCGCGTCCATCAGCAGCGCTCTGATGTCATCGGCCTAAAAATCATCAACAACCACCAAACCGGGGTTTTATCATTAAAACCTCATTTACTGACGGCACTCATGGAATATCTTTCTCTGCTTAGAAAACATCATCTAAACCAAATGTCACTTTCTATGTTCTAGGTTCATTGATTTCGTCTAGATTGCGATGCACTTGTTTTCTGATCAAATTATATAAAAGACTCCTCTTAATTTAACACGTCTTTATGTCTAGATTTCCTAGGTTTGGGCTGTGTACCGTGACCAGATCCAGAGCCGTCTGTCCCTCCTGGTTCTTCATGGTGGGGTCGGCACCGTGAGCCAGCAGAAGTGCACACAGCTGCGTCCGGCCCTTCTGTGCAGCTTCATGCAGCGGCGTGAACGCCCACTTATCCGTCGCATTTACACACGTGTTGAACTTGATCAACAGGGCGGCGATATCCACATGCTGGACAGAGTAACAGAGACAATAGTGACATCAAATACACGTTTTACAGGGAAAGGAGTGGTCACGTTGCTCAACTTGTATTTTATTGAAACCCATGAAAATGTAAAGCCTGTTGTAGATAATAGTGTCTTAACACTTAGCATAAATTGTGTCAAATGTATTCATTTGAGCTGTATTGTAATTAATAGTTATAGTAAATACAACACTTCTCAAATAATTCAGCGTCATGGTTCATTTGAAATCTGAATCTAACATCCTTCAATTTCAATCACAAATCCATTTTAATTCTGAAAAACGTATCTATCTAGGGATGTTACGATTCACTCAGCTCACGATGCAATGCAATTCACAATTCTGAGAACACGATGCGATTTACTCCCGATTTTTATTTTCAAAATGAGTTGAAACAAATTAGAAACTTCACTTGTATTAGTTCTTAAATGAATTACGTTTCTTTGTATAATAAAATTATGTTTTATTTCAAATAACAAAAATCTAAACTGCAATTTTAAAACAAATTAATAATAGAAAAAGTCTCTTTAATACAAACAAACTAAATTTCTTGCATTTTTTAACATTTTAGAAATATTAGCATGTCCACGTTTAGGCTTGCAGTGAACATGACAGCTGTTCAGAAAATGTATTGCGATTCAGTTCACACCTTAACCGATATAAATAGTCACACATTATAATCGATTTTCAACCAGGTCACGGTGAATAATAACATCCCTAATCTTTCATAACAAAAGCTCTCTCACCCCATATGAAGCGGCGTTATGCAGAGGAATCAAGCCTCCTTTATCTTGAGCATTGACATCTGCTCCGTGCTCCAGGAGATACTCGGCCACCTCCAGGTTATTATAACCAGCTAACAAATAAAAAACATGTGAAGACACTGCAGGTTGAAATCATTTTCTCAATTTTTTTGCGATGCGTTACCAGCGAGATGCAGCGGTGTGGAGTTTCTGCCCTGCGTGTCTCTACAGTTGATGTTCTCCGGACTGCAGAGTTTCTGCACACGGGCCAGACAGCCTTTCTTGGCTGCGTCCAGCAGGGCGGCGTCGCCGCGCAGCAGGTCCTGGATGTCTGTATCTCCGTCCTTCACCATGTCCAAAGCCATGTTACCATCACGATTCTTCTTCGACGGGTCTGCGCCGTGCTGCACAGGATGGTTACGTTTCATTTACAAGAACAGTGGAATAAAACCGATAATCATAACTCCAAAGTATTCCTGACGTGCTGTCATGCACGCTCTCTCCAGGTGAGATGATGTTTCTAACCTTCAGCAGGAGTTTACAGATCTCGTATTTGCCCTTGGCTGCGGCCTCGTGCAGTGGTGTGAACTTCCATAGATCTGCCACGTTCACCGACGCTCCGTGTCTCACCAGCAGCTCGGCCACCTCGTAGTGTCCGTACGAACAGGCGTTGTGCAGAGGGACGAGACCCCTGGAGAAACAGAAAGTCAGAACGTACCCGACCGTCCGATCACAACAGACCATTCAGACAGAAGGTAGAAGTGTGTACCCTTTATCTTTAGCGTGAACGTCTGCCCCGTGATGCAGCAGATATTCCACCACGGCCACGCGGTTGTAACCGGCAGCGAAGTGAAGCGGGGTGGAGTGACGTCCCTCCAGATCACGGCAGTTCACGTTCTGAGGGGAACACAGTTGCTGCAGGAGACAACGTGAGCTTTCTCAAATCCATTCTGATATCTACAAATCATTTTATTTCAAGCAGCGACAAAATATCACCGCTTCATATTTACCTTCACCGTGTCGAGGTCTCCGGCTTTAGCCGCCTCAAGAAACCGATAATCCACATCTGAATTACGAGGAGGAATGTTCTCTGGAGAAATAAATATGTCACATTTCCTCAGCCTTTAGTTTGTATCACCGCTTATATTTTAGATTTAGATGTGTTACTACCGTTGAGTATCTGTTGAACGGCTTCATTGCCCATCTGTGCGGCGGTGAAGCCCTGCAGAGAGACGATGGACGGGTCGGCTCCATAACTCAGCAACAGTCGGCACGTCTGGATGTGTCCGGCGAGGGCCGCCCTGTGCAGAGCCGTCTGTCCGAGAGTGTCAACAGCATTGACCTACACGTACACATGAGGTCAAAGGTCAGAATACAGAAAATGCTTAATTCGCTCTTATTATTCTCTGAATCCTTTTAAAGTCTCTGGGAACCAGAAGTGGCGATCGTTTGTAGTTTCGTATTCGGACGCATTTCTGAGTGAAATGGAATTTCAATGTGGGCGTGGATTGTTTTTTCGCTGGGATTTGATTGGATGTATGAAAAGAGCCGTTGCATTTTGAAATGGAACTGGCAGCAGACTGACAGTTGAAGAGTAGGAGTTAACGGAGGCTCCGCCCAAGCCACCTCACATATGTCATTTAAAATGGATAGACACTACAGGACAGATGTGCATTTTCAGATTTTGACTCAAGTAAAAAAAAAAAAAAAAGAGAGAGAGAGAGAGAGAGAGAATGACCCACATTGATCAACTATTAACAATAAATTGACAAAAATGGCGTGTATAAAAAGTCTTTTTTACCTTTGCTCCATGCTTCTGCAAGACTTCAAGCACATCGTTGTGACTCCGTTCGGCCGCTACATGAAACGGAGTCATAAAGCTAGAAAGAGAAAAGAGGAAGTGTGAGATGGATGATGGGCAGGAGGAAGAAACAGATCCGCTCTCCAATCCCCGGGCTCCATTCCCTCATCTTAAAACGAAAGGATCTAAACATGTGTCTTAAAACAAGCCCAAGCACTCACTCTTTGTTCTTCTCGTGAATGTTGGCACCTTTCCTCAGCAGCATCTCTGTGACCTGTTTGCGTTTGGGATGAGGAGACGCCACAACACAGTGCTGCGAAAAAAAAACGTTGTAAAAGATCTGAATTCATTGCATCTTAAAATCCCAAAGCAAATCAGGCGCTGTGCTCACCAGAGCCGAGTCGTGCGAGTGTGGATGCTTAAAACTGATGATCTCCTGCGCCGTCTTCTTGACCTTCGCCATATCCGCTTCCCGGGCCGCTTGCAGCAGCGTGTGACCTTTGAACTCATCTGGATGATGAAAGTATGAAAGGTCAAGCATGCACAACAAATGGATGACCATAGATGAATACAACGCAAACGCTACGTACAGGTAAGTCTCTCTTTGAGTTCAGGTGTGGGCGCTACGTCCACGGCGCTCTTGCCGTGACAGTTGAGCAGGGTGGGGTCGGCGCCGTGAGCCAGCAGCAGTGAACACACCTCCACTCGATTCTTACTGGCTGCCTCGTGTAGAGGGGTGAACTGCCATAGGTCCATAGCATTTACACACGCCCCGTGCTAGGAAAACACACGAAACGACCAGATGCACCACAAAGTAAATTTTTCCAAGATCTCTATAAACATGGAACATATTCTTGTAGATGTCACAAATATCATTTGAAAGCCATGATGTTATACTATCTTACCTTCAACAGGAGCTCTGTGACCTCGTAGTGACCATACGAGCAGGCGTTATGAAGAGGAACCAGACCCCTGACAGACAGAGAAAAGAGCAATAGATCATTTAAAGATCACAAACCAATTCTTGATGACTAGTGACTTGACACGCATTCGATTTAGAGGTGAAAGCCGTAAACGCCGCTCACCCTTTGTCTTTGGCATGTACATCAGCGCCGTACTGCAGCAGTAACTGCACTATACGAACACGATTATATCCGGCGGCCAGATGAAGAGGGGTCGACTGTAATAGAAAACAAGAACAATATCAGTAATGTATTTAAAACTGAACAATTTAAAATCAAATGCTGTGTCCCAATTCGCATATCCGTTCCAAGTAGTTTTCGAAAACAGAATTAGGATGTCCCAAATCATAGTATGCTGAAAAGAGTATTCTCAAAGTACCCAGATGGTCTATTGTTTCCGGCGAAAATACAACGAGACTTAACGGCTGATATTACCCACTACACACCACGGGGGGGCAGAGTTTAGTGACGCTACACTGCATTAACAAAATGAAGTTACATTTCCTAAATTAAAAAAATTAAGTATACAGTAAACATTACATATGAAATAATTAATTAATCTTAATTTGAACGAAGAGTTGTATTTTAATGTTCGTGACAGTTAAGGATCACAGTGTCGTCCAGGCAACAACTGCCACTTCCGTTTCACTTAAAGCCGCGGTCACACTTGACTTTTCGTTCTGTTGTCTTTCATTCACGATTATTTTTCGCGATACCACTAAATCCTATTGAAATCAAGCTGGCTGCGATATGCACGGCAAAGATCCTTTTATTGATGCATAGCTTGTCCGTGAAGCACGTAGGAAATGCTGCTCGATCTAAAAGCAGGTCGAGTTTGAGTCGCTCATGATGTGCATTTAAAAAAGAAACACTCGTCAAACGTGATCATTAAAATATACTTTATTATCATAAAATTACCCGATGATGCTTGAGTTACAGTGATAAAAAGATGTCCATAGGCATTTCCTTGATTCTAGAACGTGTTATGGTCTTCTTCTGCAGTGCGTATTTGGAGTTTCTGCACGAGAGCGCCCTCTGGCTTTCGGATGCAGCAGCATTTTCCCCGTACTTTACTCAAAATCATAAATCACGGCATAATTATCGTCGGTTTATCGTGACAGCCCTAATTCAAACACATGCGATTGCAGCGGACCGGAACGCAAACCCATCTTTAGATATTTTGCCGAGTAGCAAAGCTAAAGTTTGGTGAACTCTGACATGCATGTTCACGTCACATGAGACCAATAGAATATAAAAAAGTCACAGCGTGACCTCTCGGTACAGAAATGTAAAAGATGGAGGAATTGCTCCCGCTCACCTTTCGAACGAATTTCGCATGTTCAAAGTCTAGTCTCACCGCGGCATTAATATGCACCTGTGCGTGCGCTACGCACTAAAATATATAAACGTTTCCATAACAAAAACAGTACATACTTTAAGGGCATAGTATAAGTAGGCGAATTGGGATGCAGCAAAGCAGAACTCCGACAGGTGCTAATCATCCCAAACCGCTAATATAAATATCAACCTATTCTGATCACTACATTTTGCTAAGCCAACTTTTGGACAAGAGTTTCTATCTCTGGTGTACTGGAATCGATATTTATAATCAGGAATTTGTTCATTGCGTATTTTAATATAATTGGTGTTAGCACCCTTGCCCACGTTTACTCTCAAAATGAGGCTTGAATCTTGATGGCTGGTTGAGAAAAGCTGACCGCAGGTGATTCGATAAATCCATTATAGAGCACAAAAGTTAGAAATTTCTTTCCATGCAGTGAGATATATAAAAGTGACATGCTTTTACAACAACCGTTTAGTGATCTCAATCTCATGATGCATTCCCAACTAGAAAAGTAATATTATTTTATGAAAAATGGAGAGGTAAAGTTGTAAATATAAATGAAGACTGTAGTCGAGTGCGGCAGAAGCAATGTGACTTCTCTAGCATACACACACAATGGATGCACACAGAATCAGGAGTTAAACACAAGCGGCATTCCGGCAATCTGGAAAAGAGCATGCGTGCTGATCACAACAAATCAAACAAACGGAATCAAATGAGTGAGATATGTGGTGCAGATGTGAGGTTTAGAGGTGGAGATCAAGCAAAGGAAGATCGTTCTGAGAAATACAGTGAAAGAGGTTAACAAAAATAACTGAAAAAGTCAAAGGCCTTGTTTTGAGGACCTGCAGAAGTCAAACAAATGTTAGCGGCGCTATTGGTTGATTGATGGATTGTGACCAGCAGACGGTAAGGCAGGTTTCTGTGCGCTTGAAGTGTAAACCAGCGTATGGATGGATTCTTTTCAGGCTCGAGATAAAGAAAAGAAAGTCACAGGAAGTCCAAATAAAACTTTTTCTGTTTTACAAGATAAACTTACCAGCATTTTTTGTGATGTTGACTGAATGTTGCCAGAACAAAAAACAAAACAAAACAAAAAATTAGCTATGAACTAACATTGTATTCATCTGAGCCCACGTTTGCAGTATATTTAAATCAACAACCTTAAACATTTTTAAAAAAATTATTCTGTAATAATAGCTACTAGCTACTTCATTTCAATGGACAATAAGAATCATCTAACACAGAAAATTACACATATTTGTTCAAATCAAACGCTCATATTATACAAAAATCGCCTCAAATTCACCACAAAACATTTTCTGTGGTCATGAAATAGTAAGATGCTAAGATGCCAAAAACAGTTACCAACATGTACAATTACTGCATAAATGCTTTACACTATACTAGAGATACATTTTCAATAATACTATTAATCATTTACACTGCACAAAATCTAAACTATCAAAAATTGCTTTCGCGATTAATTGCATCCCTGAATAAAAGTTTTTATGTTTACACAATATATATCTGTGTACTGTGCAAATAAATTTTGTATTTATAAACGCACACAAATGAATGCATATATTTAAGAGTATTATAAAAACGTGATAAACATTTATACATATTTAAATAATCAAAATTATTGGTACATAAAAAATTCATACATGTATATATTTTCTAAATTTGCATACATGTACATTATGTGCAAGTGTTGAATACAATTTTTATGAATACAAAATTATAATGCACAGTACACATACATATATCATGTCAACCTAAACGTTTATTGTGAAAGAGATTAATCGCGATTAATCATTTGACGGCCCTAGAATCACTTCTGACTTCTGCTTCAGGCGTCAATCGATTCAATTATAATTAGTGATTATTTGTTACTCAACCTCAACTACACTAAACCAGGAGGCTGTAGTCTAAAATAAAACCATTTCTAATGCGCTTAACAGAGACAGGAGACTCTATATTACTGTCAATCTTGCGTTTGGATTATAAACAGGGGAAGAAGTAGATCACAAAAGCCCTAGCCATAGACTTCACGAAGATCAGAGGTCAAAGCTTAAAAACGCGACCCTCCAAAAGAAACTCAGAAAATACAAGAGGCCTAGATGTTAAAATAACAAAAAAAACATCCACGTCCAGACGTGAACTCATTATGGATGAAACTAGTTCAGTGCTGCTGACCTAAAAACACACACAGAAATACAGGACAACAAAACTAAACAAGGGGATTTAGCATCGACTTAACCTATATCTACAACATTTACACAACCACAGAAATAAATGATGATGTTACTTCCTGTACTTCGAACTAAGCTCGCTTCTCCTATAGACAGACCTGCAAACTCGGAAGGGGCGAAAAAGGTGACAGCTATACGACGGGTGGGTTGTGGAACCGTTATTGTTCAGTCTTTTGATTTTCAAGTGCACTATGGAGCAGCCGCTAATCACATGACTATCATTTTGAAAAATATGGATTTTTATCGAATTGATATTTTTATAAAAAATGTATACATTGCCTTCGTCTCGCGATCCCAATGCTCCAAGTCGTAATAAAACATCTTAAATAATCTTTGTCTGTCTACGTTTTCTAATACAAATTTGGGTTTTGGTTTTTAAACAAGCAGGATTGAGAAAATAAACTGCGGGACTGATGTTAAAAGAGTTATTAAGAGAGATTAAGTGCATTATAAGAGTTATAAGAGCTCAAAAAGAAAAAAAAGGTATTAAGAGCTTTCATAAAAAAGAAAGGTCAAAAAGCAGATACAAGCAATACAAAAGTGATCTCCCGAAAATAAAAGACGATGCCAAGTATCGATGGCACAACGACCAACAATAACGACACTATTAGCTTGTATCTTGATTCTGATTGGCCAAACGAATCCAGGTGCTGGACAAAAGACATTTCAGACGCTCAAGAGAAGACCAACGCAAACCCCCCCCCCATGAAAAGAAAACTTGTCGGAATTACACGATTAACCAAATTGACCTACTTTATATTCAAACGGTGAATTTCGCAGAAAAGCGACTAGTTTGCAGGTATGTATAGATGAGGAGTGTAGGAACATCAGATGTCTTAAAACAAGAGCCTTACTAGGGCACTAGCATCTGTATTTTGCTAGCTATCACTAATAACACATTATTGTTGACATTGTTTTGTATTATTTAAACATTCCGGGTAACAACTACACATTGAATAAATCAAAAATAGAATCCGTATTACCTTGCGCCCGTCGCTGGCGTGACAGTTGACGTTAAGTGGAGTCAGAAGCGCCATCAGCTTCTCCTCATTTCCACTCCTGAGAGTACGAGAGGTTAACAAACGGACAGACAGACAGACAGACAGAATATCAGCTCACACGCTCATTCTTACATTTACACATTTGGCAGATGCTTTAATCCAAGGCGACTTACATTGCATTGTATTATACATTTGTTTCTGACTATGTGCAATCCCTTGGGATCGTACCCATGACCTTGGCATTGCTAGTGCCATGCTCTTACCACTGAGCCACAGGAAAGCTTTCTTCATAAAATTCCCATATATTTGTCATCATTATAGGATCATATCATGTAAATCATAGTTTCCCATGAAAAGACCTTCATACGCACATACTTACCATACTACATAATCCAAAAAGACCCATTATTGAATCTTAAGCTTCAAAATTGGCTTGCTAAGGACTTGAGTAAATTCTATTTTATTTCAGGTCAATTAAAACAATGTGAGGAGGTGTTCAAGGGGTGGTGCAAAGACAACTTCATTTTTGAATCAAATATAATAGTATTATTTTTACAGTTAAAACAGCAAGAATCAGAACGCCGACAAGAATGTCTGTGTTAGATCACATATGTCGTCTATTCTTTGCTGTGAATAAAAACTTTTTTTTGTGAATCTGACACTATTTATGCCTTTGCAAAGAAATCACTAACACAACTGAATTTCATTCAACACAAACAATTTGTGCGCAAGCGTTCTCATTTTGCACGGGAGCAGAGCACATTTAGACCAGCCTTTAAAGAAACGTTGGCAAACCCATGACCCTTTTGCACCATTTGTTCAATGATGAAATGATCAAGAGTCATATCTCGAAGGTATGTTTGACAACCAACATGAACACCTCAGCAACAGCAAAGCAAAGCAATGCACTAAGAGACAGTACACGTTAACACTCACAATATGCGATGCAACTCTCACATTCTCCTCACACATGAACAGATTTATAGACTTCAGATTTTTTATATTATAAAGATTTTTGGCTAAATATGACTTAAAATATACGTATTTAATTATACAATTCATTATTTTACAATTTAAATGAATTACCTTGCTGCTTCGAGCAGTTCATCCTTCTTATATTCACCTGTAGGTTAAAGACAAACAACTTCTCAAAAAGACTGTTAACATTAATGCCATATAAATGTGTGAGTTTGCATACATGGGATATAAATGTGTGTATGTGTGTATACATGCGATATAAATGTTTGTGGGTATGTGTTAGTATTTGTATACATGCAATATAAATGTGTGTGTGTTGCATACATGCGATATAAATGTGTGTGCGTGTGTTGCATACATGCGATATTAATGTGTGTGTGTGTGTTTGTATACATGTGACATAAATGTGTGTTTGTTGTATACATGCGATGTGTGTGTGTGTGTGTTTTGCATACATGCGATATAAGTGTGTGTGTACTTGTACATCTATCTTTATGAGGACCAGTTTGAGTTTTAGACCAGCAGAGTGAGGACTAAGAGAATAAAGTGAGGACATTTTGGCCGGTCCTCACTTTCTGAGACCCTTTTAGAGGGCTGTTTGAGGGTCAAGACCTTAGGTTTTAATCAGGTTTAGGGTGAGCGTAAGGGTCAGGTACTCAGTTCTGATGGTTAGGGTAAGGGGCTAGAGATTGCATTGCGTCAATGTATGTTCTCATAACGATAGCTGTGCAAACATGTGTGTGTGTGTGTGTGTGTGTGTGTGTGTGTGTGTGTTTGCATACATGCAATATAAGTGTGTGTGTTTGCATACATGCAATATAAGTGTGTGTGTTTGTATTAATAAGACAGATTTCATGCATACAATTTTTTTTACAAATTGTCTATAGTAAATATAACTGTAGTGATTAACCATATGACTATGTGACTGTGTGTGTGCAGATTGATTGTTTGTAACGATGACGGATGCAGAAGATTATGTTTGGCTCACCAGTGAGAACAGTCTTGGCAGACGGGTCCGCCAGATCCAGAGCTGATTTGCCGTCAGTGTTTCTGATGTTTGGATCGGCACCATGCTGGAGCAACACTGTAAAAACAGAATCAAGCAATTCAGTCAGCAGGGATGCTCAATTAGACACTAATGTAACTGTAAGAGTGTTATGAATATCAACCAAAAGCATTCAGATATTTATATTTCATGCATTTGGAAGACACCGAAAGTGACTTAAGAGTGCATTCAAACTATACATCTTATCAATACACGTCTTAGCTGGGAATCAAACCCATGAGCATTGCAAGTGCCAGTGTTAACGCAACACTTACAGATATTATACATTACTATATAGGCTTAGAAGTGTGAATTCTAAACATATATTATTGTACATACAAACACAGTTTTAGTATGCATTACTTTATTAGTGGCAATGACTCGAGACTTTGGATAAAAGTGTCTGCCTATATGCACGTGTCTGTGAATACATGTGTGAGCATATATCCTGTATGTAATGTTTTATGTATAATATACTTGTGTGTGTGTGTGCATATATATACACATACACACACAGTGACAGATATTATACATTCCCATATATAAATGTATTCTAAGTACATCCTGAATAATCATATCCAGAATAAAAGTTTGAGTTAATATAATATATGTCTGTGCACTGTGCATATTTAGTTTGTGTTTATAAACACATACATGTACATGCATATATTCAAAAGCAATATAAAAAATCAATTAAAATGTATGTATGATATCGATTGTTGGTAAAAAAATCAAAAACGCATCTAAATGTTTCCTGAATATGTATGCATGTAGTTGTGTGTTTCTGTATTTATAAATACAAATTTAATATGCACAGTACACAGATGTAATAAAAATAATATTTTGCATGCGATTAACCGCTTGACTGCCCTTAACTATGCATGCTTATTATTTTGCTCACTTTATTAAAAGTGTTTAGACTAGATTTCAGTCTGCCATGAATTTTGCCACAAAATAGTCTCTGAATTGGAGAGAAACACCTATATTTGACAACTGCCAAATGGTTCTGTCCGATGCTGATATTTTCAGATAATTATCATCCCTAAAGGTCCCTACACACTCTGAACGACCATAACTATTATAAACCTCACAGATGCCAGTTTTCCTCTCTTACACAGACAAGCCAGAGAGGTTATTTTAGCAGAACTATGACATCATGAGAGAAAATACTGCACAGCAGCAGGACACAACATGAGCTGTGGTCATTATGATTCGCTCGTTACCAATGCTGTGTGTCATGACTACAGCATTTTAAATGATCAGATTGTGGTTAAAAGTAGATCTATTAAATGGTATTAAATGTAAATGCTCTTTTGGCATCCCTATGATAAGAGAAGCACTTCTCGTGTTCAGTCATACCGATGCACACGTCTATCTTTCCCTTGATGGCCGCCTCGTGCAGAGGTGTGTAGTTCCAATTGTCTCGTGCGTTGGGGTCCGCACCGCTACACAGAAGCAGACTCACGACCTCCGCATGTCCGAAAGAACAGGCGTTGTGTAGTGGGATGAGACCGCCGTCATCACGCGAGTGAACGTTTGCTCCGGTCTGCAGGAGATGTTCCACCACGTCCTTCCTTCCAAAGCCTGACCAACATCACATACGACAATCCAGTTCAAAACTTAAAAAAGGATTATTTACATCTCATACAAGATTGACATAACGTCATACATGATCATCACTAAACAAACACAATGGGCCAATGTTTGCTAGATTTTTACAAGACGATAATTTATGTTTCCAGACCGCCAAATGGCATTTTATTTTATTGATGTTTTTCTAGTCATAACTCACTAGGTACTTGGAACTGTCCTGTGGTGCGGCACAAACACATTAAAACTACAAATAATGCGTCTAGGTGAGTTAATCGCATGAGGTCATGCTTAATTTGCTTACGAATGCTAAAAAAAATGTCTTGATATTTATTAAAGTCAAACTACCTTTCAACCGTGTTTCTATTCACATTAATGTCAGTAGTTCATTCTTCATGGTAAAAACCACCACAACACAGAATATTTTAACTGTACATTACTGCTAACTAGACTTTAATGTTTATAGGTACAATGCAGGGAAATGTTAAGTTATTAACGAAGAAAAAGGACTGCCCATCACTGACAACAAAACAATTATGTGACAATTATGTAGTAGGAATGTCATACAGATCTCACAACTATCTCTGACTCATGGATTTCTTTACAAACACTTTAATTTAACAATGGATTTAGTTTTGGAAAGCAATCGCATATACAATTTCCAACAAATATCACTGAATATTAATATTGTTAATTTTTATATGCGATTAATTATTTACCATATTACACAAGATACTATACCTTAGTGTTTACTATAGGTAGTTTGTATTCTTCAGCAAATCCTTTCTTTGTTAATGTATACTACAATACACTGTATTATTAAATACAGTAAATCTATAAGTGTAGTTAAATTGACAGTTGTGTGCTTGTAGTAAATACTGCTATAGTACGTTTAAAAACAATACAGTATTATACAACAGTACTAAGCATATTATATAAAAGTACTTCCATGTGTTTTGTCACTACAAAAACAACGTCATTCAACATAAACAATTAATAAAAACATGTTTATAACACTCTTTTTATATATTCTTAATTCTTTACTATATAACACCGAAACCCAAAATATGTGTTAAATTAAACGGACTGTTGTATTAAAAAGGTACAACTAAGCAAAAGAGTCACTGAAAAGTGATGTTACAATATACCGTTATCGTCAATAACCGGGAAGTTTTAAAACCCACAATTATCGAAATCGTGTTGATTCCACAAATATCGTAATATCGCAAACTATTCAGCGGCTATTAAATATTTCGCCAAAATGGTTATAAACTTTCTCTCCGCAATTTATTGTAAGTGTGATTCATTGACCAAATAACAAACAAACACAAAATACTAGATTTGTTTCCCTGATGGCATCATTTATTTCCTTCATAAACATTTGGATAAATATCGAAATAATATCGTAAACGTGAAATTTTTGAAGCGCATTCATTGTGTAGCGAAAATGAGATATCGCGAAAGTCCTGTATCGGTCACGAAAATAAAACACACGTACCTGCTGCGAAATGGAGCGGTGTTGATTTTCGGCCGGCCATGTCTTTTGCGTTCACATTCACAGAGTCCACCAACCGCTTCACCCGCGACACGTCTCCGTTCCGACAGGCCTCGAAAAGCTCTCTGAACGCCCCGCCGGCTCCGCACACTCCCTCCCGGGACTGGTGGCCCCAGAGCCGGGACTCTGGCTGCCCGCGGTCGCGCAGGAGCTAATGCTGCTGCAGCTGGAGCTGCCGAGCGCTGCGTCGGTCGCTGCTGTGGAGGGCCGCTCCGAGGAAGAGGCCGCTGCGGTCTCCGTCGTCGTAGCTCCGCCGCATTCCGCTGCGGCGGTCGCGGATGGGCTCAGTAAACTCGTCGAATCGGGAATTATCGCGGTGGGTGATTCGGGAGGTGTCGAAGCGATCGCGGCGTTGCGCGGAGACGGCTGCAGGGTGCTTTGTTGATGCTGAGAGGATCGACGGGACACCGCCATTTTCCCCCCGATGCTCCGTCTGTCTGTCAACAATAACAGCTGGAGCTGCTGCACTTCCGCTTAGGGCGAGGAGACTTCCGGTCTGAGGCAGTGGAAGAAATTTCACCCATTTATTATTTAAAAATATGTTTGTTGTACATTATCTTCCGTATTAGTTTACAATCTTTATGTTTGATTATCGTGTATTTTGGTCTACGTTGCAAATGGTATTTTCTGGCAAAAATAATGTTATTACAAACACTTTTAACGATTTACGCATTTAAATCTCAATTAAATATCCTTTCCAGCATTTAACTATGAAAATAATTAAAATAATAGCACCTGGACCTACAAGAGAGATTTTCAGAACTCAAGTTGTGCTTTATTTACGCTAATGCTAATTTACCTGTTGCTATGGCGACAACAACAAAAGCCTCATGATGCTCCACAGGACCTACGCGTGTTGTATTGGGGTGGACCGAAATGACAGTATTTAACATCACTTATTTAGTTTAATAACAACTTACCTTGCGCTTACCTGGTTGGTAAAGTTATCTAAAACTTTTAGTATTTTAGTGCGCAGTGTTTTAATATGTAGCTGGAGAGATGCCTATTTCATCTGGAGCTAAAGTGAAGGATGGAAAAGATTCCTATCTGAAGAGGTAACTTCTTAAAACCACTCTTCACAACACATCTATATGAAAACATAACATTTAATATAACCTTTAGCATTGCATAATTTAACACTGTTATCAAACATTTAGATTTGATACTCGTTGGATGTTTAATACTTTAGTTAAACCTTAAGCTGAAGAGCACTTTAGCACACAGTTCATGCCCTAATGCTATAGGCTACATTATATATTATAGTAAATAATGTTAGATTAGTTAATGTTAAATCATTAATATTATATTGTTAACCAGTATCAACCTTTGGTACTGTCATAAACATATTGCTCGGTTTCACAGACAAGGCATAAGTATAGTCCCAGACTGAAATGAACGTTTGAGCTGTTTTAACTAAAAATAACTTGCCCATACATATTTTAAAACATGTAATGCCATTGTTTTATCTCAAGATGCACACCGGTAATGCAGCCATTTTATTAAAAGCGACTTAAATATCCTAATTTAACAACGGCATAGTCCTGGATTAGGCTAAGTCTTGTCTAAGACCGGGCCTATAAGTAAAATGTATACTATTTATATATGTTATTAACATTTATACAGTACATTATATTTGTATGTGTGTTAAATGATGTAATTGAAGTGCTCACTTGCAGGTATTACAGAACCCTTCCTGAGGAGAAAAGAAAGATGATTGAAAAATCGTTGACGGTAACAAAAATTTAAGTAATAGTTCATCCGAAATGTAATCATTTATTCACACTCATGTTGTTCCAACCAGAGCACAAGTTCATTCTTCTCTTTTGTGGACTTATTGTATATTATACTGAAATGTATTATCATTGAATTGTATTTTTGGATCATTAAAAAAGAAAGTATTACCAGTAAACCGAGATGACAATTCTAACAACATGATTTTTTCCAGAATGCAAATGATGGCCAAGCACACAGATGTGAAGAGGGTTGCGGTGACGTTCCTTTACAAGGTAAGACCTAAAAAACATTTTTGGGGTATTCAAATAAAATGAAAATGAACCATAAAAAGATCATGGCCATGTATTTGTGTATAGTTCCTGAACCAGTAAAGGAGAATATTCAACACAGGCATAAAGCTGATGAGGAGGATTCTGAAGGCGGGGGAGCCAACGAACCGTCAGCTAAAAAATCCTCCACATGCATTTTGTTATAACAGACATGCACAGAATGACCTCCATGATAAACATAAAGTCATGTGATTCTTTGAAATCTGGGTTTTAATCTGTACTTTTTACGAAGGTCTTAAAATGAGGTAAATACAACCTCACATGACAACACACATGACCTATCACACAGTGTCATTAATTATTTAAATAAAGGCCAAAATGGAGATGTTATCAGGATGTATTGATTATAATCTCTTGGGTAAACACCTTGGATTCAGAAGGATGTACTTTCTTCATTCATGATTGAATCCCGTTTCATAATCATTTTTTTTCGTTTTCTGGACTTTTTGAAAAAAGGGAAATGCCATATTGTGTATGCAGCAGTATTGTTGTTCATTACCAGTGTTAAGTTTATTTGCACTTGAAAATTTGAGTTGAAGAATGAATGAAACATAACTTGTATTCTTTTTGTTCTACAATAAATAATAAAGAAATGACAACTCAACATCACCTCGTAAGGCGAGTTTTAGTAATAATAATTGTATGAGGAAGGTGTTTTTTATGCCAACTAAGATTGAAGTAGGGTTTTGTTAAATCAGTAAATGTGTGATCTGCATTTAAATATTTCACTCAAATGAGAATGCTATAAACCTGCACAAGGGTTCAGATGGTTTACTGTCGATACAATCTCTTGAACAGGGCTGTTTCTTCGGAGGGTCAAATACAGAAAAAGATGAATATCTAAACCGCACAATGTTTCTCTCTACCCTGCACAATAGAGTTACATTGCAAAAGACACATCATCTGTTTCCTTGTTTAAACAAAAGTTGAAATTAAACCATAAAGTGATTTCACGTCATGGACACATCAGGCAAAAACACAACTCTGAAAAAGCACTCCAATGATCATAGAAATAAATTAGCAAAGTAAAGCATGTTTCATGCAGTCACATCCTTAGATGTACACCTTTGATTGAATTTCAAGTTTTTTTAATTTATTCACCCAACACATGCACTGGCAAATAAAACTCTTCATTCAAAAGCTGAGCAAACCATAAAAAGGGCATTTCTTATAAAACAAGGTTTTATTCATTCATTTGTTTTCACCCCTGTTTGAGTTATCATTACAATTACAAAGACTTCTTGATGTCATTATACTGTAGGTTCTTTACATCAGTGCTTTGGCTTCTTAGTTCTTTGATTCAGTACCGCCTGCAGAACAGAGATGGTTTCTAAAGGATAAAAACATCTGACGAAAAAAAAAAATTGCTTTATGCATAAAGCTGATATCTTGCAGCCTCGGTTTTCATGCATATTTATATTTTCCTATTTCAAAATATCTTTTGTGAGTGGATATCCAAGCCTCTGATTGGTCGATGAGAATATCAACCCCAATGATCATTGGTGTTCAGTCACAGTCTGTGATTGACGGATGAGAACCTCCAAGCTTCTGTTTTCTGTCTCAGTCGCTACTGTCATCTCCCACCACCATGTGACTGTACATCTTCTGCTGTTGCTCTTTAAAGGAATCCTTCACCCGCCCTCGCTTCAGAGCTCCGTCCCTGTGACACAAACACACAAAATAATAAGTATTGTCCACACATACTGTCTTTCAGTATTTTAGTAACTTCATGATATGTAAATGGTTACTTTGGAGCAGGAAGCCCCAGAAAAAGAACAGGCAATATTCTCTTCAGAAATGTGTGTTTGGAACGACAACAACTTTCAATTCAAGAAAATACACAATATTAAAGCACACACCAGGCCAAGTCCACTAAACCGCCTTGTTGGGCGATGGCGGATTTCACTCGGTTGGCAAACTGCACGGCATTCTCTCCCTCCTGTGCACAGAAGAAATACGGAAGTGGACACGGCTGTGGCACAAAATCTGTTTCTCCATCAGTTTGATATAAGATGTGAACAAACAGAACTTGTTATGCTGTAGATGATTTTCTCACCTCCTGTGTCATGGGAGGCATGTACCAGACGTTACACACGATGGCCCAGCTGGTCATCATCCGCAGCAGATAACTCACCATGTTATACTTGCTGCTGTTCCAGAACGCATCTCCAAACTGAGGGTCATACTGCAAATGACACATACATGGACATACTGTATGAAAAAGGCAATGGACCGCAGTATTTTTAAGCAATGCAGGCATGTTGCACTTTAAATACAGCCACTGATATATTACCTTTATGGCCAGGGGGTAAATAGTTCCTCCGATTTCGAAGCTGCCCTTTTTAAACATCATTACTGAGGTATTGTTGACGCATGTTCCTGCGGGGACAACCAGGTGCAAACATTACAAGGTCCTTTTATGACCTCTTTAAATTCGCGTCAGAAACAGAATGCGGCATAGCAGGACGGGTCACATGACTGAAACTCAATCTCTGTGTGTCTCAAGCTGTTTTTAGGCTCTTACCTTCAGGGAATATAAGGATTGGGAGTTTTGTTTTGTCATTTACATGATCTCTTAACCTGCGAAGCAAAGAAAATGAAAGAACGGAGCATCATACGAATTTTCAGAGGTGGAAAGCATGTAAGAATGGGGGATAGAAATTGTTGATGAACTTATTAAGCACAAGGTGGTTGTCGCATTTATCTGAAGTGGAAGCACATTATTAACTTTAATTTAAAATAAGGAAGCGTTGAAAACTAAAAACAAGTCTGTGTACTTGATGTAGCCTATTTTAGGTCAGAATGACTTACGCTGGTTTCACACCAAACGTGAATTAGGCCCGATTCACATTTAGCGTCTTTTTTGCGCACATATTCGTTATTTTAAATTTAGACGCGCGGCAGCCACGTCAAATAGGGCGCGAAACGGTCGCGGCGCAAGCTGTGCGGTGAGCATATTTCTAGTAAATATTTCAACTCTTCAGAGCCCGTTTTCAGCTCGGTTTTAGACGCGAAATGTGAATTGGGCCTTATGCTGGGTTCACACCGAACAATCTCATTCCATACACGTCTTTTCCTTGACTTTATATGCTTAATTCTCGTTTGGTGTGAACCCAGTGTAAAGCCTTTGGAGCAAGTAAATCAGGCCCTTACATACAAAGTCAATGCAAAGACTCTTATAGATGCGAACACGTGGAAGGCGGTGCGAATGACGTGAATCTGGTGGCGAGATTGCCCCTAACGTGCCTAAATCTCGTCTTCCACGAAGGTTGAAAATATTTGTCAGATCGCGTCACTCACTCGAAAGGAACTTTCCATGTGAGTAATAAAGACCGCCGAACCGAATGCGATTGTTCACGTTTGGTGTGAACCCAGCATTAGCATATACTGTAAGTGTTATAAATGGCATTATCAAATCATTAATAATCAAAGCTATTGATCTGTAGTCATTTATAATATACACTACATAATAGATATACACGATATACAGTAGTTAATAGCAAAATATTGAAATATTTACAGATATCAAAAACTTTGAAGTATGCTTTGAGTGCAGTACCACACTTGAAACTAGACTTAAGTAAATGATTAAAATGATGCCTAAATAGAAGCATAGTAGTATACTTAAAATTACAAATAGTAAAATATTAGTAGGATGTTAAGTTCACTTGAAGAAACACTTTACTTAAGTAACCTATAAATAAGCTTGAAGTATACTTGTTTGAAAGGGACAGAATGAAAAATAAATACATGTATAGAATGAAAGCTATTAAAATCACAGAATGTTATGAGGTTTATCTGAAAATAATTATGAGTCCATTGGTTATACTGAGACTATACTAACCACCGGTGCGGTGCACTTCCAGGTCGTCTTAACTATACATTTAGAAAAACAATAAAACAATACGTCCAACATATAACCACAAACCAGTGTTAACCATTCTGGGCCTGCACAAAAAAGCGTGTTAATTTTTTGCTTTCTGGAACTGAGTAAAAACAACAGTTTTCTGTAGAAAACATTTCTTGGTATTTGACAAATTCATGATACCACTTGTTCAGATTTTATGGGTGTATGATACTTTAACTTAAGTTGTTTTATTAAACCCCACGACATTAAAAATAAATGAATGTTGTAAATATATTCTTGTATATTCAAATGCTATTTGAGTTTCAAATCTAAAACACAATACATGTCAGAACAGCATGTGCTGTTTTAAATAAACATGCTTTACGCATGCAGCTGACTCAGAGAAACATGACCCAGCATGCAACGGAGAGCTAATCTGTCGAACAAAGCATGCAATGAATTTACAAGCTTTATGGGATAGTATAACATTTCTGATCTATAAAAAACCTCAGTATCTTCATTTAAAATGTTTTTTGTATCATAAAATAGAACTGAAGTCTGTTGTTGTACCTCTGTGTCACCAGGTGGCGGTCCCTCATCTCGGCTCTCTCAAACCAAATGTGAGGACACGAGCGCTCCATGGCCCGCTGGATGAGGCCCATTAAACCACCGTGAACCTGCCCGACCTGATCAGAAAACAGTCACACCTGCTCATCTTTCTAAGATTATTGTGTTTTTAGATTATCTCACTTACCATAGCATAACAGCCATCATTAGCCAGAATGACGACGTCAATGGGTGAAGTGTGATTGGCCACACATATTCCTCCCTTCTTTGGTTTGTTCTGTCTGAAAAAAATCACACAGTTGGCATCATGGCGTTTTCTATACATATTGAGTACACGTGTCCGCCTCTGCAGCAGTTCGCAAGGTTTTGGAAGAAAGCAGATGTAAATCACATTACTTTTCATTTATAATCATATTCGAGTCCTCAGACTCACTTTTTGTGGTAATGAATGGTTGCTGACAGCGATCTCGCACAGATTCTGTAGCACATCAAGTGGACGAGTTCACTCAGCCAACCCTTCACCCTAAAAACAACACCACATTACAAAAAATAGGATTGTCAATAAAGTGACTGGTGATATAAAGTGTAAAAGTGAATACGTGTGCTTGTGAAGCATGATGTATTTACCGGAAGTTAGGGAGAAAACCCACAAGAGTTGTGCCGATCACCAGCCAACTTATGCCTATTCCTGCCAGTGTGACTCTAGAGAAATAACGTAAAAAAATATTTATCAAAAATATAATTTAAACAAACAGTTCACTCAATCTGTCAACAATTTTCCCGCATTTAAGTAGCAAAAATCTCACGATTGAGCACAATTTATGATACTGGGTTCAAAATTATGATATTATTATCATCATATTTTTAAACAACATTGAAAATGAAACTGATTTCCCCCCAAAAATTAAGATATTATTTTACATACACAACAACTACACAAATACAACTGAATTTCGAAAAGAATGAAACTTTATAAAACACTAAAAGCACAAAATAAAAAAATGAAAAGTTGTATATGATTGCACAAGTCTCAACCAATAGGATCAATCAGACGTTTTATAGCTCTGCACTACATATCTCAAATTTTTTTATGTCATGATATGTCACGCTTTTTTATATTTATAGAATATTTATGATTTTATGATGATTATTACACTTAATAAGAAAATATTAATGAAGAACCTCAAAACAAAACAATAAAAAATCTTACCAATACACAAGTTTGCAGTGAGTGTGAATGAATATGCAAGTACCTCAGAGGAAGAAGTATGCAGTATCTCAAAATCACACCGACTCCCCACAGTATAGTGAGTCTGACCGAGACGTACTGAAAGTTGTTGTTTGTTCGGGTGAGAAGATTCCAGGACACCAGCTCCTCTGAAGTGAATCTCTGCGTGACGTCGTCCTCCACGATGCTTTCAATGCCTTTCCTGGTAAAGTAAAGCACATCGCTCAGAGTAAAGTCTCCCTGCTCCGCCGACTTTGGTCTGTTCCGTCTCAACTCCTCGATCTCCTGCTCTAAAGAGGAGTCATCTCGCTGGATCAAACCTGAATAAAACAGGACACAACGAGACATGTTGATTTACCTAGCATTGTTTATGATATATCCACATTTTCCATAGGAAAACAGTAGTCCCTCCCTCAAACAAGCAGAGCAATCTTTTTTAACCGGAGCAGCGGTCATATGATTTGTGTATAATACACCTGAAATATATGATGCATTGTGTGAGGATAGATGAAAGTTTTATGCATCCAAAATCATTATAGTTTTGTGTTTTAGTGTATTTCTTATTTATATTTTGAATTAGATTTTATTTTGTATTTTTAGTTTTAATGGAAATTCTAGTTTAATTATTAGCAAATTAGATATGCGCTTTGGTTATTTTATTGTTTATTTGTTTGTTTCTTATGTTGCTAATTCATTTTAGCTTTGCTTTATTTTTAATTATTTTAATAACTTTATTAAAATATGTAACCTTAACATTCTTTAGTTTTATTCCTGAGACAACATTTAGAGTTTTCATTTATTTTAAGTAGGGCTGTCAAATGATTAATCGTGATTAATCGCATCCAGAATAAAAGTTTGTTATTATGTAAAATATGTCGGTCTACTGTGCATATTAATTTTGTATTCATGAATACATACATATAAATGCATATATTTAATACAAATATAAAATATAACAATTTATAAACGTTGATTTAGAATTTCAATTATTAGTAAATAGAAATTAATTAGGGCTGTCAAAAGATTAATCGCGATCAATCGCATCCAGAATAAAAGTTTGTGTTTGCATAAACTATATCTGTGTGCTGTGCATAGTAATTTTGTATTTATTAACACATACCATCCATGCATAGATTTAAGAAAACAAAAAAAAATTAAACATTTATATATAATTTCAATTGTTGGTAAATATAAATAAATACATGTACATATTTACTAAATATGTATACATGTGTATGTATTTGTGTTTATAAATATAAAATTTATATATAATTTATGTAATCACAAACCTTTATTCTGGATGCGAATAATTGCCATTAATCATTTGACATCCCTAATTTTAAGTTGTAAAAGCATTATTTAGGCCAATATTAATTTCAATAAACAAATGTGCTTTAATAATTGTAATAAACTATAATAGCATAAATGGACATTTTGTCCCTTTAATATGACTAGGCACACTGAACGTGCTCCTCTTTCCCTTTAAAATCATTGATGCTTTAATCAGGTCAGATTAAATAATCAGTTCTGATCAGTCAGGTATTGATAAACAGCTGAAAGAGGGTGGAACCGTGCTAAAGTCCACTGTCAGTGTGAGTGAGTGACGTTGTGGTCAGTGCATAACACATCATTACTGCACAAGAAAGATAAGATGAGAGTCTTATCATCACATCAAAACGACATCATTTATCTCGTCAAGAGGGGCGATTCTCTCAAGTACCCTAAACCCCTGAAGAAAGATTCAGATTTCGCTGCCAAATCAACAGCATAAATGCAAAAAATATGATTATTTCATGATTGTTAAATTTAAGCACAACATGTCAATGCACAAACTGTAATGAAAAGAATGTATGTGTTGTGTTTGTGTTTATCACCAGTGGATGCCGAATGTTTGAGTATTTCTTCTGCTCTGCTTGCCCGCTGGATTCTATGTGTCGCCCACTGTAAACCACAACATCACACACAAAAACACGCTTAACATAATAGTAACTCACAACTTACAGAACCTAAAACACTACAACCTTTCCCTTATACACACAAATCTATTTTAATCTAAAATGTTGACTAAGACAGAACATGGGCATGTGCTATTTGTCATTTATATGTGCATGTCTGTCTTACCTCCAGGGTTTTGATGAGAATCTTCATGTATGTCTCTGTGATGCCAAGAGAGATGCCGAACATTGCCGGTAACATGATCAAGAGCACCAAACAGTTAAACCAAATCCTGAGGACAGGGAAGACGGAAGCCCAGAAGTCTTCCATCATGTCACCTCAACAGAGCCCTTACACACTGAATATACGCTGAAAAACAGTCAAATACCAACAAACACACAGCACAACATAAACATCAACATTTCTTATGAACTGCTCGTGATCTCAGTCAAGGCAACATGAAGTTGAGTCATAAAACAATGAAACACAGCAGACTTTCTTCGTTTTATCTCAATCAACAGAAATGAAATAAACTCTCACCAGATCTCATTGAATGGCAGCAGCACTAAAAGAAAAAAAGCCGATGATATTCCACACATTCATCGTCCTGTGCGAGTTCCTGGAGCTTCAGACGTTTTAAAGTTCACTTGAGGAACTGCTGCACACACACACACACACACACACACAGATAGAGAAAGAAAGAGAGAGAGAGAGAGAGAGAGAGAGAGAGAGAGAGAGAGATTGCGAAACAACTATGAACAGACGCCCAGACCTGTGAAATGTAGAATAAAGTTCATCCGATCAGCCGAACAGAGCAAACAGCGCCCTCGTGAGGACATGACCGGCACAGCGCTTGGAAATATAAATAAATGAATGGTTTTGGGGACTGTTACGTAAAGAGTTTTTTTATTTTAGTACGTTTCAGTATGTTTACTAAGCAACATTTTGAGAAGAAATGCCTTCGTTTGGGGAGGTTCTCAACGTAAAGAAAGATTTAAAGTAAATCATGTCTTTTTAATAGCCTAATTATCAAGTGTGATCCACTTAATGATCAAATCTCTAAAATTAGATTGAATATTTCATTAAAGGATTATATAAGAATAAGATAAAGAAACTTTTCAAATATATATACCACAAAATGATGTCCTTTTTATAGGCCTTTGTTTGGTGTATTAAGAGACATTTAATAGGGCCATTGTTAATGTGAACCCATTTAATATGAATGATAATATAGTGAAGATAAAATAAGTACTGTAAAGGTACATTTTAAGGAAAGAACAAGTACATTTGTTTCCTTTTTCCTTTATTAAATCCATATTAATAAGGGTACAAAACTGTCTTTAAACACAGAAGCAACGAAGATAATAAAAACGAAAATAGCAGATATAATACTTAGTTCGACCAGGAAAGTTTGATCCTGGATTTTTTCCCATAACAAATATACCACTATGAACCATCAACTGTTTAAAACCAGCACACAATCTTATTCCAGTATAATTGAATGATGCTCAATTGGTTCCCATCTGCCACACAACATCCCACCAACAGAACCCAAGACTTCAGTAAAGTTGACCCACAGACACCATTATAGTGTCCATTAAAACCAATGCAATTCAAGTTTATTTAGTTTATTTTCAAAGGAGTTTTACATGAAAGTAAATAAATCAGATACTACATGCAAACTACTGAATGTATAACATACAGAGAAGAATACAATAGCATCATTGCGCAGGATGGGATTCAGTAATCCATTCTTATTTATTTAGTTCCCTTTTTTTGCTTGTTGGATGAACATCACCTATTAAACACTTTATATTCGTGAAAACGGTCATTTATGCCTGCAGTGTCTCATCTGAACTCCTGTACATTTGTGCTTGTTTTTGGGTTCCTCTCCTCCCCACGTGCGCGTGGAAAGAGGAGGACAGTCGAGGGAATCTCTCCTCCCACTCCACATCATATTCCTTCATTCTCCACGTCTCTGTCTCTGTCTCTCTGTCTCTGTCTGAGCTCAGATGTCTCCTGCTTTCACCAGAAACTCCCACCGGGACCCTCGTTATCAGCTTCACGCGCTTTAAACGCTTTAACTTCGCTCTGCAGAAATATGACGAACCGCGTAAGCGTCGCGCTTTTGCGTTTAAACTGCGTTTTTCTTCTGGCTGCGAGCCACGTCGAGAGCTCTGAATCGGAGTACGTCTTTCCAGACACAGAGCAAGGTTTGTGTTTCTATGCCATCAAAAAAAAAACGCATGGGTTAAAACATATTTTACGCAATTTTACGCGACTGTTTTATTCAATGAAGGAGCTGGTAAGTTGCTCAACTTTCACGTCTTTCATTTTTTATTTATAAAACACATCAACAAAAACAAACCAAGGTGGACCAAAGAGTTGGGATACATACATTAGTTTGATTTTCTTAATTAAACGCATTACCTGTTAAATCTCGAATCAAAAACATTGTTTTTAGTTTTATTTAAATTCCAAAACAATTATTGTAGACGTTATTGCATTTTTAGTCAATTGCATTTTAGATACTTAAACTGTGTTCAAAACTTATTGCAGAGGCACCACATCACCACTTTCAATCCTTAAACAAAAATATGAGAATTGTTTGAATGGTTTAAATATTTAATACACAACATTTCATGCTTTATAGACATTGACATAAGGATCAATGTAGGCCAACCATAATAATTTGTGATTTTTCTGAAACACAACAGAAGATATTTTGAGAAATGTCTCGGTGGTTTTGTCTCTGTTCAATTGAAGTAATGTGGTTCAATGTTGTTTGAAATGACGCAAGGGTGAAAGATCTCATTTTATTCATGCTCAATCATTTGTAAATCTCTTATAATAATAAATAAAGTAAATGTTCTTGTTATAACTGTACTCTAATAATCAATTGAACTGTGTTTTGTTTTCATTCACAGAGCTCTTCAGTCAAACACCGCTCTGAGATTTACATTGATCACCCTGAAAAAGTGCACGAGGATGGAACATTTCTCTCGCACACTTTATCACATCACTTCACCGACAGGCGACACAAGAGACACCTGAGTCCTGCAGAGACACGGGTGTATTATAAACTCAAATACAAAGATCGGGATTTAACTCTCAATCTAACCACCAACAACAATCTGCTGTCCCGGGATTATGTATTGGAGAGACGGAACAGCAGTTTCATGGAGAAACGGACACAAACGTCTGGGAAGGACACCTGTCACCTGATCGGCACAGTAACCCATGACAACACGAGCGGGACGGCCGCCGTCAGCACCTGTGAGGGACTGGTGAGAAATACATGACATCATTAGTCGATTATTTAAGATATAAAGAGAGAGAAATGTTTGAGTTCACGTTTTGATCTTCAATAATATTGACTTTTGATTGCAGACTTGACTAATCTGAGCTCAGTTTGACACATTCTCCTCTGAAACTCTTGTGATGTGTCTGACTCTATTTCAGGAGAGACACAGATGAGACTTCAGCAGTCTCCATTAAATCGCCATTTATTACTATTGATGTCTAGGAGGAAAAAATAGATTTTTCTTTCTTCTGATTTTCGTTCATCATTTATTCATCCTCATGTGTTTGTAAACCTGGTCGTCACTCTTTGTAACACAACAGAAGATATTTTGAGAAATGTCTCAGTGGTTTTGTGTCCATACAATGGAAGTCAATGGGTTTCAGTGTGGTTTGATTACCAACGTCCTTCAAAATATCTTCTTTTGTGTTCTACAGAAGAGAGAAAGTCCTGCGATTTGAAATGACATGAGGGAGAAGAAAATGACGACAGAATCTTCATTTCTGCGTGAACTGTTCCTTTAACGTCGGATTATACTCTGTTAAACAAGTTTTCATGCACTAATTCATTCCTGATGGATGCATATCATGGGATGCATCACGTGCAGACTCCACAAGGACCCCAGTAACGCGTTTTTACAAAGCTGGCGTTCCCGGACCACCGGCCTCATACTCTTTGACCTCTGTATTGTTTGCAAAATAAACTTTGTGTAGGACCCCCAGAAAGACTTTACAAAAAACAGGCTACATGATCGCAATCCGACAGTGTGTCATTACAATTCTGTGTACATGACCCCAATACAAAATGCATAAGTCTAGGGATAGTTCGGCAAAAATGATAATTCATAATTTATCCTCATGTTATTTCAAACCTGTATGACTTTTATTCTGCGGAAAACAAAAGAAGTTATTTTGAAGAATGTTGGATACCAAACAACACTGAACGCCATTAACTTCCATTGAATGAACACAAAACCTCTGAGACATTTCTCAAAATATCTTCTTTTGAGCGTTTCACAGACTTATATAGAGGTTTTGAACAAAATAAAGATGAATAAATGATGTCATCAGAATTTTTCCCTTTTGAAGAGCATCTTGTGTGCTACGATGGAAGTCGTAAGTTTATTTAGTGACTTAGAAACTGTGCATAATCTTACAAATGTCTTGTAATTTCATATATTTCATCTATGAATATGTTTCGGATTCATTCTCAGACTTTTTACATGTCGGAAACCGGTTATGCAGAACATAATTGCATAATTGTACAAAAATATTTAACCACGAAACGCAGTTATTGGCCAATCTCGATTAAATATTCCAGAAAGTCACGTAACAGAAGCCAATAGGAGTCGGTTGGTGCTCGGGGGGGAAAAAAACAAGGAAATTTGAGAAGAACTGTATTCAGGTCAGTGGGTCGACACACAAGATGACTCACTCCAACTGACCGCTGAAAGAGAAGAAAACGAGCTACGCAGATGAAAACACAGAGATTTGGTTTTTGGGAAGAGATTTTAAGGTTGAAATGAGTGCATGCATGCAGTACTTGCAGAAATTGTTCTGTCTCTCTCTCTGCCCGAGCATGTTTGTTTCATGTTAATCACTTTGGCTTCATTCCTGTCATTTTATCTTGACTTAAATACATCTCTAAGCGTCTCTCTCCCCTGCCTTTATATATTCAAATCATTTAACCCTTCAAACCTTTAATGGATGCATCTGTGGTTAGCAACACGGTTGCTGTTTTAGGTGTCTGGACTTGTGCGGATCTGTGCAAAATTATGCACTAATAAAAGCATGAAAAAAACGAACGTCATTGGTGATAAAACTAAGGATCGTTGCAGTCCATTCAGCGGTGGAGTTAAAAGTCCCAATGTAGCACCCAAAGCAACGCCGAGACCCGAGAATGAATTTCTCAAAAATGTGTGAAAAAACGTGATGCTTCTCTGTGTGAAGAAGGTGGAATGCAAAGTGTTTCTGCTTTGCTATCTTCTAAACGCTCCGAAGTCCTTGTGTAAATAAAATAAAGGCTTTCCGTCAACAGAAAGCCACGCACTATCCAGAAAGCACGGACCTGAACTTTGTTGACTCTTCGAAAAAGTTTATGCACAAATGAATAATTTCAGATAAACCAGTAGTCCTCCGAAAACAAACCCAAAGGTCAGAAAGAGTTTCATTGGCCAAGTGATACGGTTTCCACATCGTACACAGCACAACACAACGAAGAAAGTGACCAAAGTACAATTAAATAAAAAACTTAAAGGAATACATTCTTGACCTCTCTGTGATGAACAACAGGTTTTACTGTGAGGTCTGTTATATATAAGATGGAAGTCATAGTGCTGTCCTTTATATTCTGTTTGAAGGCCAGCAGGGACTCTGAACCCTGACACACACACACACACACACACATGGCTTCTGTATTAAGGAGCTCAACTTTTGTTATTTTGATGTCCCTTGACACCAAGCTCACGTTTCTGCTTCGAGGAACAGATGAGGGGAGAGGAAGAGAGAACTTGCCCTCCAATAAACTACATTTTTAAATCTTTGCTTTAACTTACTCTAATATTTAAAGGTGCTGTGTGTAATTTTCTGGAGGATCTATTGTCAGAAATGCTATATAATACACATAACTCTGTGTTCAGAGGTGTATAAAGATCTTACATAATGAAGCGTTATTCTTTTATTATCTTAGAATAACCTATTTCTATCTACATACACCGCGGGTCCCCTTGCATGGAGTTCGCCATGTTGTTTCTACGGTAGCCCTACACTGTCAAACTGCACTACAGAACGTGTTTTGTAAATACGATATCTCCTTCAGTAAAGAAGCAAAAATGTGACAACGTTTTAGTTCTTTGTAAGCCACCGTAGTCCTTCGAACGGGAGAGGCGAGGGAGCCGTTGGTTGCAATGCGAACCCTCACCACTAGATGCCTCTAAAATCTCATTTACTCACCCTTGAGGTCGTCCAATCTGTATAAACCGAACAGTTCTTGGCCACCATTGAGTACCATAGTAGGAAAAATGGAGGTCAAAAGAGCACCAGAACTGTTTGCTTTCCTACATTCTTCAAAATATCTTCTTTTGTGTTCAACAGAACAAAGACATTTAGAAAGAAAGTTTTTCTACTATGGCAGTCAATAGGCCAAGAACAGATACCCAAATGCTGCATAGAATACCATAGTACACATCTAAAAACTACCGTATTCAAAACACATATAAATACCATGAATTTCAAGATTTATTTTTGCAAGTGCTTTTTGTTTAAGAAGTATCTCTCTCAACAGAATTTCCTGAGATCACAAACCCCTTGCTTTGTCTTTTTACGAGGAGCCCGAGGATTTTATTTTATTGCTCTTTTTATAGCTCAGAAGAATGAAATGCGCTCTGTAAAACTTAACTTAGTATAATATGTGACTGCTAACATTCAGACTAATGTATTCAGTTGTTCATCATATATAAGACAAAGCTTGAGTTTATACTAAAATCTCTGACTGTTGTGTTTAGTTAAATTAAGCATAGTTTAAAAACCTAAAGATACCCCTTGGATCTTTGAGGTCTTCGGGAGAAAAATCTGAGTGACAGGAGTGCTAAACCTTAAACAAGTTTCAACTATATTCATTAGAAAAAATGAGTATAATGAGGTTCAAAAAAAGGAAGGAGACGGGAACCGTCAAACATTTATACATTTAATCAAAATAATAACAAAGTACAAAGACAGCCGGCAGCCCCTCACGGATGACTGCCGGCGAATAAAACAAACCACAACTAAAATCCAGGCCTGGTCCTCTCTCGTCGACGGTCCGGTCGCTCGTTCTCTTATGCTCCCGATCTCCTCCGTGATACGAGACCGGTGCGCGCACAGCTGATGCTCATTAACGCTCACTCACCGGCCTCGTCTCACGGTCTCGTCCCGCCTACTCCACTACATTGAGATATAAGCAAGAATATTTCCTAAGAATATACGTAAAGATGTTTAAGCGTTTCTGTATAACACAGATCATTTGTATAGTTTGGTCTCTTGTGAATGATTGATTCTGCTGAGTCAATATTTTGACCGCGTCTCCAACCGCCCCCCCCCCGAGCATTCACAGTTTATTCCTCTGCACGTCCACAAATCCATCAATCTGTTATGCGTTATGTCAAGCCCAGTTTCGACACATTTGGAATGTCTATTTTTTGGACGTGGTTTATTGTTTTTCTCCTGAACGCACACCGGTTTTTAGCCTGTGAGAATGATTCATTCATCATGCAATGCATTATGGGATTGGCTCTGATACCTCAAGAATCACTGCTGGGCTTTCTTTCCAGCTCTGGAAAAGCATGACAAGAGAAAATGACTAAACAGCACGTGCTAGGGACGTTTTGTGCGGCAAAAAAAGACAATAACTCAAACAGTTCATAATGTGCGGGCAGACCCACTCTTACAAAAAAGGAAGTGATCACGTGACCTGTTCTGACCCGTAAAAGTAAACAAATCTGTCTTCTTTAAACAACAGATAGTACAATCACGAGCACTTTTCCACCAATGTGTTATAGAGAGGGCTGTTAAATCTACCCGACGGGCCGTTGCTGATCGAGCCCATCCATGGCCACGTTCCAAACGTCACTCATCCACAACAGCCGCACGTGATGTACCGGAGCTCAGCCTGGGGCGGTCTCAGACACCGGCGCAGCACAGATGAACACGGAGTTCCGCACAGTCCCTGCGGGGTCAAAGGTCAGATTAACAAGACGTAAATACATGCACATTCCTTAAAGTGATAGTTAATCCACAAATAAACATTCTATCATCACATCTCATGTTGTTCAAAACAAAAGAAGTGTGGAACACAAAAGAAAATATTTTGAGAAATGGTGTTTGGTTATCAACGTTCTTCAAAATATGAAGAGCTCTTTTCCAAAATGCTATAAATCCATTTTAATAGTTTTCATGAAAATGACATTTTTTTACCTAGACCCATACATTGTTAATATTCAACTTATCCTGTTAAAATGGTCTGTTGGCTCAGTCTGAACATGTTAAACAATGACTTGTTAAATGAAACAACAATATTTTTTTCAAAACGCTACAAATCCATCCTTTTTTTCAAAAAAATGTTGGTTTATTTCTCTTTAAAAACAAACAAACAGAAGAAGATGAAACATATGACATCATGCACTCATACTATAAATTAATATAAATCAAATAAATGCAAATGCGTGAAATAAATAACAGCAAAATAAAATAAATAGTAACAAACTAAATAGTAAAATAAAATAAATATTTTCAATTTCATGTTTCAATATTTTCCACCACATACAACAAATAATTTAGAAATAACACATACAGATACCAATAATGGGCGAATTCTGATTGGTCGAGAGGACACATCGCATTTAGGCTAAAAACAGGTTCAGCACTTACAGCGTTTTGGAAAGAAACTGCATCTTGAAGTACATGTTAAACAAGGAAATATAGCGATTTGGCATGAAACATTGATGTTTCAGTGAATAGGTTTAGTACACAGTAAAATGGCATGACACTCGTTTTTTTTTATTTGGAGTTTAATGCGTTTTGGAGAAGAACTCTTCATATCTTCTTTTGTGTTGTGTAGAAGAAAGAAAGTCACACAGGTTTGGATAAAGGGATGTTCATTTTTGGCTGAACTATCGCTTCAGGCCCAATTCACATTTTGCATCTTTGCATATTTGAAACGTAGGCCAGGTTGTGCACAAATAGGGGGCGCACATCATTTAGCACATCGAGATGGAAATAGCTCTGTAATAATTATAACCTTTTGGTGTGCACACCGCGGTCATTTGAAGAGAGAAAGCGGCACACGCAGTCATAGACGCGAAATGTGAATCTGGTGAATACACTACACTAGTGCTTGCAAGACAATGCTTCGGATAGGAAGTGATTCACATCAAAACGTTTCAAAACGTATTCTTGGAAGTTGTCGAAGTAAGGTTTACTGAGTTCATCATGTGACGTCTTCTTATTTCTTTGTGTTCTGGAGCAGATGGTGCAGGGTATTCCCAACAGGTGGATCAGGAGAGAGAGCTCTGGGAGCAGCGCCAGCAGGGTGGGGATGGAAACCGTGATCCAGATCAAGAATGGGAACGGCCACGACGGATCTCTCGCCGCTCCATCAGCAAAGAGCGCTGGGTGGAGATCATGGTGGTGGGCGACTCCAAACTCATGGACTACCACGGGAGTGGGAACGTTGAGTCTTACATCTTCACCATCATGAACATGGTGAGCTCAGACGTCATTACATCGCAGATTTCTGCTGATTGTTTTACTATTTTCATCCGGAAAAATATCTTTATGTTATTTTGTATCACTTCTTGGCAGGTGGCTGGAATTTTTCATGACGCTAGCATTGGCAATGCCGTCCATATTGTGTTAGTTCGACTCATTTTGCTACATGGAGATGAGGTACAATGTTGTCGATGAGGTATAATGTCGACTATGTTGTTGAGTCTCGGTCAAGTTTGTCATAAAACCTGAACACATTATAATACATCACACAAGCTGTTCAGTGTTGATACAACATGAGATGACTGTTTATGTTTCTGTTTACAGAAGGGACTGAAGATTGTCCATCATGCTGATACGACTCTCAGCAGCTTCTGTACCTGGCAAAAAAACATCAACGCTCAAAGCGACACACATCCTGCACACCATGATGTTGCTGTTCTCATCACACGGTAAAAAACAAATGTCATTTGAGTTCGGCAGGCTTAATATATGATGCCAGAAGAAGTGAAATAACATTTGGGGAATTCCTATTGTGATTTAAACGTGGCAGGGTTGTAACTCGTTTGCTTTTCCTTTTGAAATATGGCAGACATTGTACAATCGTGCAAATGCAAATGGTTTGCATTTGCGTATGAATTATGTCATAATTTTGACACCAACAAATAGAAAACGCATTCGCAAATGCAGTTTGCAATTCGTTTTTTAATTTAGTCCGCAAAATCATTCCATACCAAAAAAGAAATTCTGTCGTCATTTACTCACCCTCGTGTTATTTCATACCTGTATATAAAGAATATTCGGAAGAAAGTTAGAAAGTTTCAATTTTGTCATAGGTTTTTTTGTTTTTCTAAATTCTTCAAAATGTCAAATTTTTTTTTCAATAGAAGATTAAAAAGTCCTTCTATTGTAGTGGATGATGTTCCAGAACTGGAAATGGCAAACATTCTTACAAATATCTTATTGTGAGGCATAATTCATGAAGATGATTAATTATCATGAGGATTTGTTACTTTTGTAATGTTGTCCCCTTCTGGACATTTTATTGCCTTGCTGAATAAACTGTTTTGCCGTTATTATTTATTCATAAAGTCCACCGGACACCATAAATGCTTATGCTGAACCAAGCCAGACTTTAGGCTTTACCCCTGAAGCACAACTTCATCTGCACATCAGATGAATGAAAGCAGCGGTTTGCTCTGTTGTGTCTGACCTGATGTGATCTCTGGTGTCAGGAAGGATATCTGCGCAGGCATGAATCAACCGTGCGAGACGCTGGGACTGTCTCACCTGTCTGGCATGTGTCAGCCGCACCGCTCCTGCAACATCAATGAGGATTCAGGGCTACCTGTTGCCTTCACCATAGCCCATGAGCTCGGACACAGGTGTGTGTGTGTGTGAATCATTCTCTGTTGACATATTTGCCACATGCTTTTATCAGAAGTGTTTATCATGGGTCACAGATGTCTTGTTTGGTGTTTCAGTTTTGGAATCCCTCATGATGGACAGGGTAATGATTGTGAGCTGGTGGGGAAACAACCCTTCATCATGTCACGCCAGCTCCACTATGACTCCTCTCCTCTCACCTGGTCCTCCTGCAGCAAGGAGTACATCACACGCTTTCTGGAGTGAGAACACAAACACGTCACGCTGTTACACCTCACGTCTGGAGTAGATAAAGAACAGGCCAGACTATGTCCTTTCTTTCTTTCTTTCATTCTTTCTTTCTTTCTTTCATTCGTTCTCTCTTTCTTTCTTTTTTTCTTTTTTCCTTCCTTCCTTCCTTCCTTCCTTCCTTCCTGTCTGTCTCTGTCTGTTCTTTATTTATTTATTTATTTATTTAGTTCTTTCCTTCCTTCCTTCCTTTCTTCCTTCCTTTCTTTCTTTCTTTCTTTCTTCCTTCCTTCCTTCCTTCCTTCCTTCCTTCCTTCCTGTCTGTCTCTGTCTGTTCTTTCTTTATTTCTTTTCTTCTTTCCTTCTTTAGTTCTTTCTTTCTTTCTTCCTTCCTTCTTTCCGTCCTTCCTTTTTTTAGTACACAGTGCAATGTTAAACTCTGTCAAAAGTAGTATGGCAACTTTTTACATTCATTTCTTTCTTTCCAGTCGTGGTTGGGGTTTTTGTCTGGATGATCGCCCATCTAAGAGAGACCTGACCACGCCGGTGTCTGCACCTGGAGTGAGATACTCGCCAAAGCACCAGTGTCAGCTGCAGTACGGGCCCGACGCGACCTTCTGCTCTGCAGTGGATGTAGGGTTGACCGATACTTGATCCAGTTTTTACTTGATTCAGCTTTGAAGAGTTGATAAAGGTCCTTTCATTTCCAGAACGTGTGTCAAACTCTCTGGTGCTCGGTGAATGGATCGTGTCGCTCCAAACTGGACTCACCCATAGACGGAACCAGATGTGGAGCTGAGAAGGTACGAGGGATCTGTTTCAGACAGATCGAGGTTTTCCATTCCAATGCAGTTCTTTTACAATGTTTTTCTATGTGGCAAGATGGCAGAAGCGTCGCGAGACCCTCACGTTTTACGCTGAGCTTTTTTAAAGAACATTCTTGAGCACTGCGTCTTGTGCATTCTGTGTGAATGGCCCCTTATAAAGTACAGAAAGTATTTATTGTCCTGTTGGATGTGTGTGTTTGTCAGTGGTGTATCTCTGGTGAGTGTGTCATCGTGGGGAAGTTACCGGAAACAGTGAATGGAGGATGGGGACCCTGGAGCACCTGGTCTCACTGCTCACGTACCTGTGGAGCTGGCGTCCAATCAGCAGACAGAGAATGCAATCAACCCAAGTACTACATCAGTAGTTCTTTCTTTCCTTCCTTCCTTCCCTCCTTCCTTCCTTCCTTCCTTCCTATCTTTCCTTCCTGTCTGTCTGTCTGTCTCTGTTCTTTCAGTCTTTCTTTCTTTTTTTCTTTCTTTCTTTCTTATTTCCTTCCTTCCTGTCTGTCTCTGTTTGTTCTTTCTTTATTTCTTTCCTTCTTTTTCCTTCCTTCATTAATTCATTCATTCCTTCCTTCCTAGTATACAGAAGTAAACGGGTGCAATGTTAAACACTGTCAAAAAGTAGTGTGCCAACTTTTTTGCATTCATCCTCATCACATCACATGGTTAATTCACCATGTGGCATCCACTTTGAATCTCAAAAAAATAAAATGAAAGCCTTTAACCATTTAGTCCAATAAGAAATACATCACAAAGAAAAGCTAAAGTTGTGGTATACTGAAGTTTAAAGCTAAGTTGTGGTATACTGCATTTTGCACACGGTCTGGATGTTAATATGTTAATATAATATTGTTTAATTCTAAATGCATCTTGTTCTGCATACCATGCACTACTGGATGAAATACACTAGATGGCACTATTTCACAAATGTTTTGTGCCTTACTTTTATATATGTTCAATCATCTACACGTTCCTTTTCATTTTTTGTCAATTTCTCTGAACATATAGCATGATTCTTTTGTCTCGTGTCCAGGCCTGAGTTTGGAGGGAAGTACTGTACAGGCGAGCGGAAGCTCTACAGGATTTGCAACACAAAGCCGTGTGTCCGACAGCAGCCGTCCTTCAGAGAAATGCAGTGTAGTGAATTTGACACAGTGCCGTATCACAATGAACTCTATGAGTGGATACCTGTCGCCAGCACCTGTAAGTGTTTACATATTCATTTTATCAAAATTTGTTTGTTTGGACAAAGATTTGTTCAATGTTGTTGCAGGTTTTTTGTTGATGTCATGATATGATTCCAAGATATGATTCCAAAGTCAAGAGAATGCACTTTTCCATAACAATATTTGGTTTTAAAGCACTGTACGTTGAAAAAGCATCCGTCAGCCAACCTTAGCAACCACCTAGGAGACCCTAGCAACCATCAATCAACACCCTCTCATCATGACAGCAAGATTGATTGACAGCTCTAAAAAGAACTCATCTAGCTGCTAAACCACTGGGCTTTAAACACTAAAGTGTGCTCTTCTCTCTGTGTGTAAATTCACACCGCGGCGGACCGGGGCCTGTTGACATTCACATGAAACTCTTACACGTGGCCGCTCGCAATTTTATATTTATTTTATTTTTAGTCATTTGGCAGACGCTTTTATCCAAAGCAACTTACAGTGCACTTATTTCAGGGACAATCCCCCTGGAGCAACATGGTGTAAGTGTCTTGTTCAAGGACACACTGGTGGTGGCTGCTGGAATCAAACCAGCAACCCTTTGATTTACCAGTTCATTGGTTTAACCCACTAGACCACCATCTCCAATAGAGTTTATAGAGTTTGTTGGGTCACATTCAAGAATTCTCCACTTTTATGACCCAGTTTCAAAGGCTCTGTGGATTCTAAACACAAATGTTTAGTCATCGTTGTTTTCTTTAAGACTTTGGAGCACTTGAGTGCATTATAAAGCCTTTAATAACCTCAAAGCAAAACTGTGAATCAAAAACTACAAAATAAAGTCAATATATGTTAACAAAGCAAAGCTTAGGGTCTGTTTATCAGTTTTTTTAGCTATTTTAGTTCAAACTCTATGAACGAGGCGTCATACTTTTTTTTTCATTATAATATGTATGAAACTTTTCGTGTGAGTGACGCTCATCTCCCCTGTTTTTATTTATTGTTTCGTTGAATTCTCAAAGCTCGTCCCTGTGAGCTGCAGTGTAAACCGGCGGATGAAGATTTCTCGGAGAAGATGTTGGATGCGGTCACAGACGGCACACCCTGCTTCATGAACAACAGCAGCAGGAATATCTGTATCAATGGTGTGTGCAAGGTAGTGTGGCTGGGTATGTCTTCTTTAAATGCCTTTAGTGTTTGTCTGTACCCTTGGTTCATTTTCATGGTCATAATTTGTTCCCCCAATGTCATTTAAATCTGTATCTGACTCTTTTTTTCAACGGAACGCAACATCGATCGCGGAACTTAACGATCGCTTCGGCCACTCAGACGGACGTATTATGCAAATGCTCGCATCGAGAATGCAAAAGACACGTATGCATGCCATACCCCCTGTTTGCAGACTTAGCCATACGTAGCCCCCTCGGTTGACAGACCCGACCTTGCGTAACCCCCCCTCCACAGAAATGGTGGAGGGCCGATGTTGGAGATTTTTTTTCCCTGTCCAGCCCTGGTGGTTTAGTGGTCATACAGTGGAAGTCAATGGGGTTCAGTGTTGTTCGATTATCAACATTCTTCAAAATCTCTTCTTTTGTGTTCTGCAGAAGAAAGAGTGAATAAATGATGAAAGAAAGTTTTTTGGAGGTGAACTATCACTAAGGACACACGTTGAAATATATCAGGCCACGTAATAAATAATAAGTAATAAATTATGCTTTTTAATCAATGTTAAATGGCTCATAAAAAAAATGTGTGTATTGGAAGGTGTCGACTGCAGCTGCACTAACGTGTTTAAATGCATCTAATCTCTCTTCAGGAGGTGGGATGTGATTTTGGCATCAATTCGAACGCTAAAGAGGACAGCTGTGGTGTGTGTCTTGGCGATGGATCCGCCTGTCAAACCGTGAAGCAGACCTTTGTGGGACAAGATGGATTTGGTGTGTACAACATTTGCCTCTGGGTAAAACACTCGATCTGTATCTGATCTCACCCGGCAACATATCTTCTTACTAAAACACCACAAAAAGAAGATTCATATCTGCAGAGCGAATTCTGGGTTCATGAGTGAGGTTTGATGATTTAGGTTACAAGAACCTGGTTTTCATACCAGAGGGAGCTCGGGACATCTTCATACGGGAGGTGGAAGAGGCTGGCAATTTTCTGGCGATCCGAGACGCCGATTCGGATGAGTATTACCTCAACGGGAATTACATCATTCAGTGGAATGGAGAGTACGAGGCAGGTGGTACAAAGTTTCAATACGACCGCAGCGGCAACATGGAGAATCTGACCTCGGAAGGACCGACGACTAGACCCGTCATGATTCAGGTACCGACAAATATACCCGAATTTGTTTTTTCAAAAGTAATGGATGGCAAAGAAAAATCTTTGGAGACTCAAAGATTACATTTTTTTCTGTGCCAGAGAAATAAAAAAAGAATTGAAAAATTACTTGATTGAACATTGTGTTGTCAAATGATGTGGATGCGAATTGTGCAGCTGTTGTTTCAAGAGCTCAACCCCGGTGTGAGGTACGAGTACACCATCAAGAGAAGTCACCCACTTGGAAATGAAATTCTTGAACCCGAGTACACCTGGAAGCACGGAGCCTGGTCCGACTGCAGCGCCACCTGTGGGTTTGGTATGGAACAAAATTGATCTTCATTCAATCCATAATTAAACCGAGCCGTCATGACTTACGACTTGCATATCAGTAGTTCAACTTTCAACACTCATTAAAGAAAAAGATCTTATTTTCGGACTCGTCTCACAGCTTTTGATATTCTTCAAATTCAAAATCGTCAACTAAATCAATTCTAAAATCAGAACTGCGCGCTTGATTTATAAGCGCAGAATGATTTTGTTGTACACTTTTGTTGATCGTTTTCAAACAGGTGTACAGCATCAACCCGTGCGCTGTTTCGAGGCAGAAGTGGGCGTTGTCGAGGAAACGCTCTGTGACCCCGGTACGCGTCCTGACGACAGACATCGCAAATGCAAAATCATGGATTGTCCTGCCAGGTATGACGCTACGTGACAGATATATTAAATAGATCAAGTGAAACTTAATGACTCACTGCTGCCCTCAGGTGGTGGGTTGGCGGATGGCAGGCGTGTTCGGCTTCATGCGGCCCTGGCGGTGTGAGAAAGCGCACAGTTCTGTGTGTGCGTCCTGTTGCTGGAGAAGAGCGTGTTCTGCACCCCGGAGACTGCAAACAGATGCTCAAACCCAAACCCGTGCTACCTTGTAACCGAGACGTGCCGTGCGGGTCTGATTGGGTGGTGGGGAACTGGACGGAGGTGGGTGTTATGCTATTTTTACAGATGTCAACCAATTTTTTTATTGAACAACTATTTTGTGTGCGTCCTGCAGTGCTCTCTGTCCTGCGAAGGAGGCGTCAAAACTAGAGCGGTCATGTGTGTGGCCAAGCGGCCGCGTCAGTGCGACCCCGCCAATCGACCGCGCTCCACGATCCTGTGTAACCTACAGAGCTGCTCGTCCGATACCAAATGGACCGGCTCCCCCTTCCGACCTCGATTCCGTCCAAGAGTCCCTCCCAAAATCTCAACCACTCCACCAAACCCCACCACCGTCACCGACTATACTACACAAACCGTGACTCCGCTAACAGCCACAACCCCGTCGGACTTTATCCATGAGGAGGATCAGGACTTTATTTTGGTTAAGGTTGTTGAGGAAGACATGGGTGGTGGTGAGAAAGGTCCGGTAGAGGAAGAGGAAGGCAGCACGGACCTGATTCCTGACAAAACATACACGCCCGGTTATGATTACATTGTGGGAGAGGAGGAACGAAAGGATGATTTCATCCCTACAAGAACGCCTTCATATGTCCAAACAACCGCTGGAACGTCTCTCCACGCGAGTCACCTGACGACTGTCACATCACCTATTGTCCACACAACAAAACAAGTGACCAAAACATGTCAAACCACTGTACCCCCAGTGTTAAGTTCTTCCACTTTTAACTGGGAATCAAGCTCAAAACTACCCTCGACGGTGCCACATGTCACAGGTGAGAGACAACGAGAGGCCATCCATACTGTCAAGATACCAAGAGAAACCACGAACACCACGAGACATCTCAACAGAGAGATCAGAATGCAAAAAGCGGTCAAGCAGAGGCCAGAAACGGTCGGCAGCACCGGGGATTATGGGAACATGAATGCACCAGATCCCGTCAGGAGAAATGCATTCTGGGAAGTGGGCAACTGGAGTGACGTAAGAACGCACATGTCATCATTTATATCTAGATCTAGTTGTACAGAAGAAAGGAAAAAAGAAGTTGTGACGCATTAGCCAAAGAGGTGTTCTGAGTGGTTGCTAAGGATGTTGGAAGTGGTTGCTAGGTTAGTTTAGGACTCACGACGCTCTTTCTTTGCAGTGCTCTGCTACGTGTGGTGTGGGTGCGATGTGGCGGTCTGTATTCTGCGGTTCAGAGCGAGATGAAGATTGTGCCAGCGTGAAGAAACCAGAACCTGCTCAACGGTGCAGCCTGCGGCCGTGTGCCATCTGGAGGACTGGAAACTGGAGCAAGGTGACGTCAGATCTCTGAATGAATCTCGGACTGATGCGAACTGTGATGTGACGGCTTTCTGTATGTGTCGCTAGTGTCCTGAAGGATGCGTCAGTGATGTGAAGCATCGTGATGTGCAGTGCATAGATACACAGAGCGCACGTCCTCTGAGGCCGTTTCATTGTCAGGCGCTGTCATACAAACCGTCCTCCAGCGCCCCCTGTAACACTCAGGCCTGTCTACAGTGGAAGATGTCACCCTGGGGCGAGGTACTGACCCCACGACCCGCATGCACCTCAGGATTGATTATTCTGATGATAGTCACATTCTAGGCTCAATGTGGTTTACTTAGTTACTTAAGTTAAAGGGAAAAAAATATTCTGTCGTCATGTAGAAAGATATTTGTTAGAATGTGAGCCATTTTCAGTTCTGTGACATCATCCACTATCATAGTAAAAAAATATCATTATTTTGACCACCATTTAAATTTTCCTACTATGGCAGTCAGTGATATCACAGAATTGAAAATTGCATTCTTCCAAATATCTTTCTCTGTGATCATCAGAACAAAGTAATTTAAACAGGTATGAAATGACATGAGGCTGAATTATTAATAACAGAACTTCCATTTTTGGGTGAACTATTACTTTAATTTTTGTGCTTTAAGTTAAAATGTTTTACTTATAATTATAGTTATATATTATTTATTATATAATTATTTTTTCAATTATTGTTTTTCAATAATTAATATGTTTTATTAATTTATAGTTTTTATTTTAAATTGTTTTTTTCTGTTCATTGCTAGGGCAACATTTCGTTTCATTTAGTTTTTCAAATGAATTTAAACATATATACCAAGGTCTATATTTTGTTTTATTTCAATTAAAATAAATAATTGTATATGTTTTAGTTTCAGATAATCAAAACCATAATTTCTGGACTAAAAACATGAGTTTTAACAGCCTGTTATTATAGTTTTGTTTTTGGGTTAATTGTAGTTGTATTCATATAAAAAACTGTTGTATTTCTTTATCTTCATATTCATTGATATTAATAGAAAAGTAAAGTAATTAAAGTAATTTTTAGCTTTTGTAATTTTATTGCCTTTTTTTATATCGCTATGTTTTCAAGTTTTTAATTATTTTCAGTTAATAATTTTAGTGGCTCAACTAAACCTAACAAAAATGATAAACAATGCCTCGGCAATAATCTGAAATAAGTTTTTCAAATAATATTTATTTTGATATCGGTGTTTTATTTGATTTCAATTAATGGCATTCTTTTGCAGAAAGTTGTGTTTTTTGTCAGATGTAACAAATGAGAACTGAATTAAGATGACAAATTTCGGTCTATTGTTTCACTTTCATGTCACATTAAGGACATGTATGAAATGCAAGTAAATAAAAACATGTGCCATAGTTTCATATATGAACTGTACTCTGCTCACATGGACCCCTGACATGTATGTGTTTATGTGATTGACAGTGTTCTGAAAGCTGCGGTCAGGGATGGAGGAAGAGGCTCGTGTATTGTCCCGAGGATCATCGCTGTAACATCACGATCAAACCCAACAGCACAGAACCGTGTCATCTGCAGCCCTGTACCCGCTGGCTGTCTGACACCTGGAGCCTGGTAACTGACTGCAGAAATGACCATTAAACACTCAAACCTTCTCTTAAAATCAACTTATTTTCATTTAAGATGTTTCGTACTGGGGCCGTTCAGCATAAAAAAAACGTCTGCCCTATATTCTTCTCGTGTGACTGGTTGACAGTGCACCAGGAGCTGTGGTGGAGGACTTCAGAAGCGTGTTGTGAAGTGTGTGAACCAGGAGACCAGAGAAGAAGAGAAAACATCACTGTGTGCACAGAATACACAACCAGACAGCTTTCAGACCTGCAATACAGACCGATGCAAAACTGAGTCAGGTGAATGTAACAACATCATTTTCTATCCTTGTAGAACAGTGAATGACAACCATTTTGCATCATTTTAAATGCGGGTTTATTTCACAATTTTACACTCGCTTCTCAAGGTACAACATGCTGGGTTAAAAATAGAGTTAACCGATATGTGAAAATTGCTATTTTATGTTCATTTATTAAGCACTGAAAAAAAGCACATTTTCTGCTTTAATTAAGTACAACTTAGTAACTAGTATAAAGCAAATTCAACTTATTGAATACATTTTGTTTTTGCTAAAATATCAAGTCAATGTTACTAAAGGTTAACAAAAAAACTTATGCTGAACAAAAACATGTGTCTACCTCAAACTTCACGGTTCACTTACTTTCATATTGAAATATACTATTTTTTATAACATAGAGGATAGTGAAGAGACTGGTGGTCTCTATACTGACATTAGCACAGTTACTGCTCAATAAGTGAAATAACACACTTCATGTTTAATACGTGCCTCCCACAGCTTAAGTACAAGCACCGCTCGTCTGAACAACAGGAACAACTTAAAACACCCAAACTTAAAAATAACACCAAAACTCTTTTATTTCAAAGATAAATCAACGAAAAACACGAACAAGTCTTTCTTTTCACTGAAAAACACTATAAATGACAGTTAATCTTATTAATGCAGTCAGGTATAAAGCATGCTGGGAACTACAGATCAATGCCAATGTCATAATGTCTACAAAAATGATTTATGTAGTCTCAACACAGAATAAATAAGTAAACTTAATTTGACCAATTTAAATGGTTTTAACATAATAAAATTGAGTTGGATTTACTTAATAATTTATTATATTAAAATTACTCAATTTAAAAAAAAATCGTAACAACTAAAATTAGTAAATTTTATTCCCAAGATTTTAAAGTTATATTAACAAAGTTTTTTGTTAAAAACAGGAACATAATTAAATTAAGTATATTGTTATATTTATATTTATATTCATATAATTATATTTAGTATATTGTTATATTTATATCCGTATAATTATATGAACTATGAAACATTTCTTTTCGGAAAATCTACCAAGGCACATAATCATTTTTTCAGTGCATTCTGTCCAAAATAATCGTAAAAGATAATCGTCATTTGCTTTACCAGCCAGTGTTGTTATTGAGTGATGTATTTGATGGTCATGATTGGTTTGTGTTGTGTGCAGGGCCGGTTTGTAAGAAGAACAGCATGTCAGCACTTTTCTGTGAGAAACTCAAGTTGCTGGGTCGATGTTCCCTGCGTTCTATCCTCAAGCAGTGTTGCGTCACGTGTATGATGTAAGGCGGAGGTCACAGCAGGGTCGTGCTGGGCACGTCTACCCAAAGCTGAAACTACTGGACACGCAGCCACACGGGTTCACAGTATCCCACAAACACAGACCTTCCACTCCAATATATATCATTTTTATACTTGAACGTGAGAATACTGCTCTAGTGAATATATACATGGAAATCTGTCACAGGTCTATCGTGATTTCAGCTCAGATGAACACAAAATAACACAGATTTCCCCTCAAAACCAGCACACAAAATGACAAATTAAAAGTCCTACTGTATGTCCGCCAATATGTTCTCCTCAGCACTATTACACTTTAACCACTCCTCAAGACCCAGGTGGCTCGCTGTGGCCAGGGGCGGAATGACCGGGAGGACATTCTGTCAAAGTTTAAAACAGCCGACTCGCCGAACGCCTACGGCCGTGACCAGGGGCAGACTGGCTATCTGGAGTATCAGAACTTTTCCTGTGGGACGCTTACGTAAGGGGCCGTAATGACCCCCCCGTCGACAGAAACAGTGGAGGGCCAATGTGGGCCGAATAATCCAGGGCCGTTTTTGCTTCTCAGTCCGCCCCTGGCTGTAGCCCAAGGTTTTTGTCGGGCCAAAAATAAGCCCCGGTGTCATGACAAATTCAGTCGCCTTGTGAATTGTATCCGCTTAGGACCCAATTTAGTGGGTAGTTGTAATGCCTGATCACAAAGTTGTTATCTCGATATGTTGTTGGATGGCTAACCGAAGCTGTGTTAGCTTCTAGAGAGCTTAATACGCTGGGTAGAATAAAAGCATTAAAATGACATGTTAAAATGTAAATAAAGAAAACATTTAAGCATATAAGCTTGATATAACATACACACCAGTATTTCTGCGTACACGTCTGCTTAACAAACAAAAATTTTACTTTTGATATTTTAAAACTACCATGGTTTTATTATAGTAAATAACTAAAACAGTAAGAACGAGATTTGTTTGATTTCACATCACATAGCCTCGATTATGTATTATTATATGAAGCATTTAGTGAAAAAGACAACAATGGTTATTTTAGCAAAGTACGAGCAACATAAATTGTAATGTAATTTCGTAAGAATTACAATCGGGCGCTAAAAAGCGTACCCAATAGATGTTATTTTAGGAAACCGAATCACGCGGGGTCCTAGAGGGGACTCGATTTGTCATGACATCGACGAGGAATGCTTAGACCCGGGGAGTGACTGTGAAAAAATGCGAATGGACCTAGCACGCACTAGCACGCCAGCTCCTGGCTCCATAGTGGAACAGCCGGGAATGTTTTTGCTAATTTCAGCCTGATGCAGTTTTCAATTTCCACATGTTTAAATAACAAATGCATTCGCGCCCACGGTAGTGCTGGTCTGAAAACGAGGTGTGTTCAGGTGCATTGTTAGTGCGTTGCTATTTTGAGGCAACTGAAATAGACTGCGCTACCGACTGAAACCGCGTCCAACTTCGACGTAGCAATAAAAGAAAATGTTATTTAAAGAGCACAATATTAATACAGGCAGGTGGACAGCGCACGTACATTCTGTTTATAACACACGAAGGGACGCACAGCAGCACACAAACATGCAAAATATACAAAATAATCAACAACTATCATTTCATTTTCAAACACATGATAGTCTTAGATTTTTGAGAAGTTTACTTCTTCCATGTTTATTTGGAGCAATCTTGGACAAATAACTGTTTTACTCATTTCAAACTGTTTTAAAATGTATATTTCTGTATCATCACGTTCCTTCTATGAATACTCCCAGACAGGACTGCGTCTTTTTCTTTACATAGACATCTGTCAGTTTGGTGTTTGCGTTTTTAATCTTTATTCATTGATGCACATAAAAGAAAAGTTAAAGACTGTGAAGTGTTATCCATTATAACAATAACGGTGACTTTTTTCTCTTACCCTACTATTGCTTGTTTATCGAATTAACTTTAACCAATTCCATGAATGTTATGTGTTAACTGTGCTCCAAAGAGTTTTACTCAACTCTTCTAGTATATTATTAATGCAAAACACATGTTTATTTACCACTTAACCAAACACAAACACATACTGTATGAAATCCTTTCTCAGGATATGTGTATTAACGGATGTCTGCACTGTATTTGTGGTGTCTTGTTGTGTTTATTGTATTTGTGTGCTTTGTGTTTCATCATCTGGTGCTAACAAGATCACTGTGGACGGAGGAGTTGCAGGTTCAATCCTCTTCAGCTTTTATAAGAATAGCTCTGAATGTTTTATACTGAACGTGCTTCATGTCTAATAAACACAGTCATGTAAGCCACATCTGTGTCTGCTCTTCTGTTCGCAAAGCTTTTTTTTAGCAAAAGAAGATATTTAGAGGAATGTCAGAGGAGTTTTGTGTCCGTATGCAAGTCGATGGAGTTCAATGTAGTTTGTTTCTTCAAAATATCTTCTCTTGTGTTATGTAGATGAAAGTTTTTTTAATTAATGGAAAAGACAAATAACAATTACACAATAAAACAAACAACAAAATAGGTTACATAGAATAATAAAGGAAAGAAAGTAAAAAGAACTATATATACACACAAACACATATACAATACAATCTTATACCATACAAAGTACTACACCAGAAAAAGTCTTACAAGCAACAACATTTTTTGAGTTTCTTATAGACTTTAAATAAATGTCAACATCTCTAAAAAAGGAGTTTTCATAAAATAAATAAATAATAAACTTTTCAGAAAAACGTCTACCTTTAGGGAACCACCAAAATGCATAATTTTTCGATTTAAATAAAGATCGGAGGATACTTTTTTACTTACAATTTTTTAAAAGTCGACCCAAAATATTTTAAAGTTAACACAAGCCCAAAATAAATTAAAAGTTTTTTTTCATAATTACGACAAAAAAAGCAATTGGGTGAAACGCTCGTTTTATAATAAGAGCGTTTGTAATTTACTGTAACAATAATGAATGGTTTTAAGAGAGATCTCCACAACTTGATAAGACAAAAATATTTTTTTGGAAAAAGCCAAAACTCCTCCCTCTTTGCAAAAGAAGGTTTGGGTAAGTAAATGATAAAACAATCAACTAATGCAATAACTAGCCTATCTGTTAACAAATACAACACTCAAAAAAATTAAGTTCAACTTAATTAAAGTTAAGTTGAATTTAAGTAACATTATTGATTTCAGTAAACCTAAATGAAGTAAATGCAACGTTGTTTACAGTGTTGGATAAGTATGTCTGAAAAAGTATTTTATTACAAGTTACTAATTACATATTCAAAAGTATACATTACAAATGACTCTCTCCAAAAAGTATTTAATTACTTATTACTTATTACTTTCTTTATCCTATCTCAACCTTGCTTAGAATTGATTCAAGGATAGACATGAAACGGCTTATTTAATTCATTCAAATAAATAATGTCAAACTACAGACATTATTCTTATTAACTGAGAAAAGTATACAAATGTGAGAAGGACACATTAAAGTATACATTTTAAAGTTTTTATAATTATTAATAAGAATAATAATTTTGTTGTCATTTCCAGTATTGAATATATTACAAAGTATTTATTTCATCAGAAGTTACTGTAATTAAATAACAGAAAATTAAGAATAATCCCTTACTTTTTCAAGGGGGAAGTAATTAAGTTACTGTAACTAATTACCTAGTAACTAGTTACACCCAACACTGATAGTTTAGTTGAATCAGACTAAGAGTCTTGTTTTTGTTTCATATCATTAACTTGATGAAATTTAATTATGCTAACATGTATATTTTACATGAAACCAATCTAAAAATATGAATTTGGTAAATAAGGTTATTTATTAAGCACTCGAGACCATTTAATAAGTTCATGCATTTTTTAAATTAATCTTTAATTAATTTGCCATCAATAAGAAGATATTGGGTTAAGAACACTCGACGGGTATTCAAATTGGAAGCAAAATCACCTACTGCCTAACAAAAGGCAACTCTTTTCTGAACAGTTGTAACCACAAAACTCAAAAATATAACAATCTCTTCAAAAGCTTAAGGATAAATGAAAATTAAACATTAACAAGTGTGAAAAATGCATAAAATAACCCTTACTTAAGAAAATAACTCACAAGGCAGTTAAATGCAAAGCTAGCTGGGAAATATAAGTCCTCTGCCCAATTGTAACTATTTTATGTTAACATAACTTAACTCCTTTATGTTGTCATAACATGAATGGATTGAGTTATTTGACTAAACATAAAAAATCAGGTTGTGAACAACAAAATGTTCCAAAAGTAGTGTTGATTTAACTCAAGTAAGTTCAGTTATTTGGACAGGAGAAATCTTTTTTTGAGTGACCCTTATTGTGATGCATTGTTAAAAAGTATGAATTGTATTGTTTCCATAATTGATTTTAATTTTGTGACAAAATTCGTTGTTTTGAACGCACATGCTCGTGATCATGTGTTGGATGAATTGGCAGTCGAATGTGTCTCAGTCATCGCTTGTTTCAGGTCATTGTAAAACTGGGAAGAAGTGACTCTGCAATCCAAACCGTGTCAGCTCGGGCTCCGTTACATGGGTCAGGTTCAATTCGGCCGATTGGTTTGTTCCTTATAACCCGAGACTCATTCGGCACCGCGGAGATGTCAACTGGGTCACGGAGCGCTCTCAATTTGTCAGCGATATCACCTCATCTTAATGTCCTATAGAATACCTCGTTTCGTGACAAAGCACCTTAGCTAACCTTGATTTCAGCTGGGTTATACAATCACACATTACCGCAATGTTCTTTCATCACCGGGGGTTCAGAAACACCGGCCGATGCTTAAATGGCATTGAGACGACTTCCCTTTCCTGTGTCTCACTAAATAATTCAGTCCGAGAGAGAGAGACCTGATTCAGATTCAACTCAAAGCAGATCGTGCCATGATATGAGTTCACCTTGTGTAGCTTTACACTTTGGTATGACGGCATTACGTTGATGGAAACACACGTGATCGCACAGTGCTTGAACTGATATTCTACAAAGCGATTGCTCTCCAAAAATAATTCCCCCTCGTGTGGTTGTAAACCAATCTTTCTGCAGTGGAACACAAAAAGGGATATTTTGAGAAATGTCTCAGTGGTTTTGTGTTCATACAATGGAAGTCAACTGGGTTCAGTGTTCATCGACATTCTTCAAAATATCTTCTTTTGTGTCCTGCAGGTTTGGATGAATGGGTGGCAAACGTGTTCCGAGGAGGCAAGACAAGAAGCCATCGCTGCAAACGGACACCTGCGACACCTGCAGCGCACGCTCACCGCATCAAATATTAACATTAAGTGACGGGTTTGGACACCTCGTGAATAGGCGAAACAGATCGCATCTACAACCTTTCTTACTGTTATGGTCTTAGGCTTTTAAAGAAACACTTAACTTGAAGATCAAACATCAGACGGCATGACCACGTGCTCGGCAAGCATGAATTTTACATCATATTGTGTAGCATGTTGAGGACGGCTGTGATCGTGTTTCTTTTCAAAGTGAGGAGACGTTTTTTGCCTGAGCAGTTTTAAACGAATTGAAAAAATCCCATATAGATTCCTTTAAAAAAGAAAAACCACAGATGAGATCACTTTCATATCTCAATTACTTCTCCTTGATGTCAATGGAGAAATAATGCGATAGTTAAATGGAGATCATATGGAAACTTTTGCCAAGGTCTTATCTGCGTCTCAGATATTTCTCTTGAGAAAAAGAGCCAGAAATCTCACAAATGTCTCATCAGAGTTTCAGAAGAGTGGACAACAATGTCTCAAACTGAGCTCAGATTGGATCAGACATAAAACATGTGTTTGTTACTGTTAATAGAGTTGAAACATCAGAAAAATATCAGACTGTGAAGAAGTTTTCTATTTGAAAAAAGGGAAATGAACACGCTTGTGACCATGGACACAGCTTTTTGGGAGAGGACCATCTTTGTAGGGTTTCTGTGAATTAAAATGCACTAACCTGAAGCAATACCCAACAAACGGAGAACTCATCATAGAACATTAAATAGTACACTCAAAAAAACGTTGTTGAAAGAACTTAATTAAATTAAGGAAAAATTTTCGACGAATTGAATTACATTTCTGCAACCAAATATATTTAGTTTGAAGCGATTCATCATAACCTTGTTGTATGAACTTTCTTTTTTTAGTAGTCTTGATTAAATTATTTTGTGTCTTACCTACACTGAAATAAATTGATATGTTTGACATTTTTTTATATTGTACATTTTTAACATTAACAAGACATTATTCCTTTCAACTTCAATAAGAAGATATTAAATCAATATAACTCAACTAATATGCAAATAAGGAACAGTAACCGGCCACGACCTAACCAAAGGCAACGCTTTTCTTCACAATGATAACCACAAAACTCAAAAATATTAGAAACTCTTCAAAACCTTAAAGATAAATGAACGTTAAACACTAACAAGTGTTTATTTTTACTGAAAACTGCATAAAATAACACTTATTGAAGAAAATAACTCTCAAAATATCCGCAATGCATTCTGGGAACTAATATAACTATGTGTTTAAATATAACTATTTAAAGCATAAACAAATGCTTTAAAAAAACTGATGAGAGACATCAAATGGGTATTTGAACCACAGAATATCGACATCTGTGCTATCAGTAATAAACCTTTGGCATGATTTTACATTTTTTTTCAAGGTTAACATTTTCACACAACTGCCAATTCGTCTGCAATCAAAAGTAAATTATTATTGAAGATCTCAATACGAACTCAAACATTTCTCATCCAGTTCCCCCAAAATCCACATGTACGCAAATCTTGCATTTTCTTTAGAGATAAATCTTGCTTTTAAACACATTTAAATCACTGTATGTCTACATTAGTTTGTGGGCTGTGTTGTCGGGTTTGTGACACAGATGGGTGAGGATAAACCAAACACTCAGATCGCAGAGAGAAGATCAAACTCCAAATCTCTCATATATTACATGTGGCCTGAACAAACAGGAGGAAATGCCACATTTCAATTGCTTCGTGTTTTCTTCTGACCAAATCCACCACTATTAGATCTCAAACAGAGCAGTCGTGCGTTTGACTTTATTTGAGTTTTATCCCCAATAAATCCTCAGATGGAAAGCTGAAGCTGTCTGAACGTTATGTGACTTGGAAAGCATCGGGTTTACATGGACATCTTTGAAAACATTTAGAGAAAACATAAACGTGGAGATTTGACAGAGGGTTGGGTTTTGTTTAAGTAGGTTTGGGGTATATATTGGATGAGAAATGTTTGAGTTATGATTGCAGACTTGACAAATCTGAGCTCAGTTCGACACATTGTTGATGTCTCTTCTCAAACTCAGACACAATTGACCGATTTCTACTGAGGTTTCCTACACTTTCATTGATGTCTAGGAAAAGCGCTCTGATCTGGGGTTCTTCTTTCTTTCGGGTTGTCAGCCGTTCACGAGCACTGAAGGATTCTGTGAGGACGATGTGCAGGAAATGCTGATAAGATAGTGACGTTTGAGCAGCAGGAGATAAACCACACGAGCTGTTGGAAAAGACCTTCTGCAGTTCATCCGTACAAACCGTGAGATCAATGCAAAGGCGGCTGTGTGAATCACACCGTTCTATCTCAACCCACGGATTCCCCATCATGCGAATGCACATTTTCAAAACAGGACGATTAGCAAGCGTCTTATCTTCAGACGGGACCAATCAAAGGTGGCCTCCGGTTAGGTCCGTTCGCTTCTTCAGCGTCTGTGCTTTTCTTCTCCAGTCCACTATCAAAGAGTTTCAGATAACAGTCATTCACAAAAGCCCTATCACACAAACCCTGTACCTACAGACCACAGACGGAGGGAATTCTGAAGGGGGGGGAGGCGAGGAGGGGCGAGCGGTGTGTGCGCGAATAGAGGAAGGCAGTTAGGATGACAGACGGAATCAGGGAGGGGTGAGGAACGCTGTGAGAAACCTCGCTGGAGGTAGATCACATCAGGAGGAGGCATGCCAGGAACCGGCTGGTTTTGACATTCGCCCGTGGAATAGCTCACTGGAAATCCGAGAGGAATAAGCACTGTAACGATTCCCAAATGGGATCGGTGAGGTTCCCCCGCGTCTAACCAGAACCTTTATAGTTCAGTTCATGTTTTTGGGGAATCCACGCACGTTTCATGAGCAGCATGTTGTTCCATGTGGAATACCATGAGATGGACAGTGAGTAACGCCGTGTCTGGATGCCGGACGGCGTGTGTCGTTTATCTTCTGCTGGTGTTTGTCGTCCTCTCGTCGGGCGGCGCGTGTCATCGCAGAGGGAGTCGGGCGAACCGGCCGCACAGGGTCACCAACTCCACCATCTCGGGCCGGCATGTGCGCAGCTACGTTCACCTGCAGGGCGACGTGCGCCAGAGGAAACTCTTCTCCTTCCAGAAGTTCTTTCTTAGGATCGGGAAAGACGGGAGAGTCAACGGCACCAAGAGCAAAGACGACCCCTACAGTGAGTTCTTATGAGTTTAGTCAGCATTTATAGTTTTGGGTTTGACAATTACACGAGCAAGAAAAATCATTCTGACGTTGAATTTAGAGGAGAGAGTGTCTGGAAATGTGGGTGTGGAGATGTTGGCAAAAATGTTTATAAAACCTCAAAATACAAAGCTCAGGATGAAATAAAAAGTGTATTTGCAACTTTTTGCATTTTTATAATTGAAACAATTTTTATTCCATTTTGCAGAACAGCTTTTTAGTAAATATTAGAAAAAAATGGGGACATAAAATAAAAAGAGGAAAATTATTAATTGAATCATTCAGAATATTTGTCTGTATTGTAAACAGACCACAGTGTCTGTCACAAACAACAAAATAATATTAGTTTGTTATATAAGAGTATAATGAGTTTTTTATGAAGTTTGTTCAATTCTGTCATTAAATTAAAATTTCAAAAGCATAAACGATCATGTAAAATGACACCATAAACACTTCAACGATTCTTTAATGTGTAGTTAGTGTACAAATCAATTAAAATATAATTTTTAAATGTATATATGAAAATATATAACTGATTGTTTAATTAACCAGTTTTTGTTTGAGGGTACATTCATGAATTCCTATAGCCTAATATTGTTCTGAATATTTAAAGTGTACGATTATTATAAAAGTTCCTAGATGTAATAGTATTGCAATATTAAAACAGCACTTAACAACTTTATAATAGTGATTTAAAAAAACATTAAAAAAGTCTATTTTTAATGGGAATATATTTGTAAAAAAAAATCTTGGCATTTCTGTCCGAATCTACATCACAGACTTTAATCATGATTGACTCAGAAGTGTTACCCATTGATGTTATTGGGCATTAAATGATCTGTCTGGATATGAGTTGACATGTGGAACCACACAGGAATAATAATGTTGATGTTTAAACTCCGTCAATAAAATGAACTGCGTCAATAAAACAAACAATGAATGGAGCGTTTGAGGAAATGTGCAGTTGGGTGTAAATCTGCTTTATTTTTGTCCTGACTGACACCCAGAAATCTGAGAGTCATTAACCACATACTGTCAGACATCTTTTAGTCGGAGACGGCACATAAAACATAAGTTACAATTCATAAACGTATCCTAAGGACGAGTTTCCAGGATCCCATATACTGTACAGTGTCTGTAATTATAGAAGTGATTTGGTGATGTCTTGTATTTTAGTGAGATGCAGAATGTGTTTTACCCACAAAAGTTTGTTAAGCTTTGCTCATATGGAGTCCATGTGCAGATAAGAGTCTTCCTGTTTCCTCTGTGCGTGCTTGTGTGTGTGTGTGTGTGTGTGTGTGCGTGTGACATCCCTTCCTTTTCTCTTAGCCACATTTATATGTTTCTGGTGCTTAGTAATCATTACTAATAAGTAATATAAATTAAATAATAAAATAGAATACTGTGTACTAGTGAATAGAGTGATGAGATAAATGGAGAAGAAATTCAGACTTTTGCTCATGTCTCCTGTTCCTTAAATATTTATATTGTAAAAAGAATCACTTTTCTCTGTAATCACACAAGTATGGTCTATCCAAATAATTGGATACACAAGAAATTGGATATCGATTCAAAGTTTTATCCAAAAGTGACGTCTCAAACTTTGCTTAAATATGTGATGATGATATTTGAGCAAATTCTTGTACTAAAGTTTTTTATTCAAGAATAATATGATCTTAATTATGTTAAGAATTGGAATTACAGTTTATCCTAAAGATGACGTTTATATATTCACCTAACTTTATTCTTGAAATATTCTTTAAGGAGAAACATTTGACTGTAACACTTTACCCACTGTAACACTTTTTTACTGTAATGTTTTTTTTACTGTAACACTTTAAAGTGTTACAATTTTAAGGGGGATCATATGAAACAATGAGATGTGCTTTAACACTTTTTGACTGTAACACTTTGGTCACTCTCACACTTTATTAATGTTTTTTACTGTAACACCTTAAAGTGTCACAATTTTAAGGAGTATCATATGAGACAATGAGATTTGCTGTTACACTTTTTGACTGTAACCCTTTACTCACTGAAACGCTTTTTTACTGTAATGTTTTTTACAGTAATAATAAAGAATAACACCTTAATAATATAGAATAATACCTTTTACTATAACACCTTAACATGCAGTCGCTTTGGGTTTGTATCAGTCAGTTGTGTTATCAATGTGTGTGTTTGTGACAGTGGTTGTGTGACAGAGGAAATGTCTATCAGATAATGTGTGTGTGTGTGTGTGTGCGTGTGAGTCTCTTTCCTACTGATATCCTAATCTCTGATAACATCACACACACACTCATTGAGTCTTTTCCAATTTTACAACTCATTTACAGCATTCACAAGCATGTCTCTTATTGAAGTGGTGTACAGCACAGCTGCTTGTTCTTATGTCTATAGGAGTTAACACATGTTTCTGTGAATGTACAAACGTCTGTTTGTGTGTTCGAGAAACGGCAGCAAAGACACACGTGTTCTTCATCAGCTGCATTTAAGTTTAAGCGTCTCAAAGGGTCTCATGAGAGGCTAAACATCAGATTAAACCGAAGGTCTTTACGGTCAGATTTGAGTCAAACGAATCGCTGTCAGATATTTTGAGGCGGTCGACATTTTAGTCCAGGAGGGAAACATTCATGCACATAGGTTGCTCTTTCAAAGGGAAAATGTTGCTTATCTCATCTGCGTCTCAGATCCTGAGAAAGAGGCAGAAAAGTTTCAGAAGGGATGTCAACAATGTTTAAAACTGAGCTCGGATTTGTCAAGTCCGCGATCAAAAGTCAATGTTCTTGAAGATCTCAATGAACGCAAACATTTCTCACCACATTTACTGAAATCCAGATTATTTAACCTTTGACATTATCGACACATCCGTTCAGAGACAGAGAAGCTACTGTTAGAGGGCAAGGTTTCATGAATGGCGTGATGTGAATATCACCGCAGACACATCAAAGGTGAGCGTCTATTCACCATCAGCAATGGGATGCGGACAGAAGAATAATGGCGAGCGGGTGAAATTACACGAGTCTTTCTAGCGCAGGTCCAGTGTTTATAGAAATGGATACTGCAGAAGTGATGCTCTCCTCAGGCAAGACATGCTTTGAGATGCCTCTGAATGATGTCACACGTTTGAAAGAGCGCCATTGGCTGGAAAAGAGAGAGACAAAGGGTTTTGTGAGGTGAGTGACATCATGCCGATGACCGTGGCGTGATGCAAAACGAACAGATCGATTATTGAATTGATAACACTTTACAATAAGGTTACTTTGTTAACATGAGTTAACTGCAGTGAACTGAAAAGGAAAAATCTTTTTCCTTTTCCTTTAGGAAAAAAGCCAAAAAGGAAAATTCTTAAATCAGTTATTCATGTCAAACCCGAATGACTTTCTGCAGAACACACAAGAAGATATTTTGAAGAACGTTGAACCCCTTTGACTTCCATTGGATGAACACAAAACCACACCAAAATAGCTTCTTTTGTGTTCCACTGAAGAAAAACTCATATGCAGGTTTACATCCACAATCTGGAAAATCTATTATATGCAGTAATGTTATGCAATATCTGTGTATGATATCTCAAAATTGATAGCTTTTTGCAGGATTCTCGCGGCGATAATCATGAATTAAAAGTTCAATGAACTTTTTCGTACACAGCTTGTTCTTAGTAATGATTGTAACACAGCGAGAGCTTTGAACATGGCGTCTGGTCTGTCCTCACGAGACTCCAACAGATTTGTAGCATTTTATAGGGGTACCAGTTTAAAACATCCTCATCCTGTTTTTCTAAAGCAGGATTCTGGTGTGTCTGAGGTGAAACTGTGTTTGATGTCAATAATGTGCTGTGATAACTAAACCACACAGGCAAAAGTTATTTCTCAATATAAATTAAAATGTGTCACTTGCGGTGCTGCAGGGCGGAAAAAAAGGTAGATCAGGCTATCATTGTTTCTATAGTTAAACCATGTTGTTTATAGTAAAAATGTGGTTATACAAATAGGAATCTGCCCATCAAATACTGTAAAAGAAAATTGTAAATTGTTTTCCGATTTTTTCTGCAGCATAAAAAAAAGTGAAATGCGTTAACAATGCGTTGTGGGTTCGATCCCAGGGGATTGCAAATACCTATGTAATATGTATAGGATAAAAGCAATGTACATGTCAAATGCCTACATGTAAATGACAAAATCGTAAAACAAAATATTTAAAACTTTAACTAAAATGAACATAAAAACAGAATCTAAAAATGAAAGCTAATTTTCAAATATTAATAAAACTAAACAAAACTAATAACTCTGGGGTGGTTCATTCTTCATCTGATTGGACAAATATTTGTATGTGATTCTGTTTATTCAGAAAGACTGTAAATTGTGAATTCATATATTTACACTTTTTGACAATATTTAGAAATACACACAGAAAATGTAAATCATTGAACAAAACGTGTCAACAACATGTTGAATGCTCTCTTACTTGTAAGTCAAAGTGTCTGGCAAACGAATAAATGTAGTGGAACTCAAATCTTTATCTCATGTTTTAAGGCAACCTTTATTTGTTGCGTCTCAATGATCATGTCCTCAAACATCGTCTTTGTAGTTGTCAGCGCGTCTGGATGCTTCAGGCATCAGCCAGACGTCCAGGAGACCACCAGTACAGAGCGAGACCGCTGCCATGTGTTCCACAGATGGCGTCGCGTCTCCACCGACACAATAAAACAAAAGCAGACTCCCGTGTATCAGTACCAACAGACGTGATGCAATACTGTTTGGTGCTTTGCTACAACTGTTTGTTTTTCATGACAAAAACAACATTTTCAGGCACCAGACACAGATAGCTATAAAGAATGGTAGATTTTGGCAGAGTGCTGTGGAAAATGCATCTCCACAAAACAACTAGAACTCAGCGTTGAGTAACGACGTGCAGCCGAGCGTGGCATGCTCCAGAAAACATGCAGCATGCAAAGAAAAACTGAGCGTTTAATGTTGACCTCCCGCCGTGATTCTCCACATCTGCTGTGATCTCTCTCTCTCTCTCTCTCTCTCTCTCTCTCTCGTGCAGGTGTTTGGATTGTATGTGTTAAATATACATACAGGCGATTACAAACAGGTTTACTGTTATGACTTGGCTTGCTTTCTCTGGCTTGGCTCTCTTGCGGTTTGTTTAGGGTCGAACTTAAAAATGAAGGTGTCATGATGCCAGAAGAACCTTCTTTGCTACACAAAAGGTTCCTGATAGTAAAAATAGCTTCTTTATTTTATGGAAAAGCAGTGATCTTTGATGGAGATTTGGTTCTTCTATGGCATCGATGTGAAGAACTTTTACTTTAAAAGTGAAAAGAGACACCAGTAGTTATTAAAAGTTTAGACACACCTGCTTATTCTTTATTATTGCTTGTTCCTCATTTAGAAACTATGAAATGAAAACTAAAGTTTCTATTTATAGAATTATAGTTCGTATTTTAATTTCTTTGCGTACTGTACAAATCAACTTCAGGTGCCACTTTTTGAAACGTCTTTTTAAAATAAACACAAGTTTTTTGACATAACTGACCCCGGACAACCAAACCAGTCTTAAGGGTTAATTTTTTCCTTTTCATACAATCCCATTGATTCTTTCCATTGATGTGTGGTTTGTTAGGATGATATTTGGCTGAGATACAGCCAAATATTGGAAAATCTGGAATCTGAGTGTGCAAAAAAATTGAATATTGAGAAAATCACCTGTAAAGTTGTCCGTATGAAGTCCTTAGCATAGCATATTACTCACAAAAATAAAGTTTTGATATATTTAGGGTACATGAACATGATCTTTACTTAATTTCCCAATGACTTTTGGCA